>JAKSZP010015262.1:0-28925 GCA_022478985.1 Massospora cicadina | reverse complement strand
TACACTTGATAAGTATAAACGTGATAGGTCCCCCTACACCAAATTAACATTGGAAATTAATTCATACTATTAGACATTGATCACTTTACAAAATGGGTTAAAGCTAATGCTCTCCTGTCCCAAACTTCCAAAGCTACCGCCAATTCCTTCATCAGTATATATTTACTCGCCATGGTTGCCCACAGATTCTGATCTGTGACAAAGGAAAACTTTACCTTCAGAGTAGCTAAGATGCTGGCTACATCCATGGGAGCGCAACAACTCTTTTCAGATCCATATAAACCCTCTACAAATGGTACCGTGGAAAGGACCAATGGAACCCTGGTATTATACTAAAAAACCACTTCAGACCCCTCCATTGGGATCAGTTTTTGCCTAGTGCCCTTATGGCGTATCATATCAGCTACCACCAAATCATCAAAATATCTCATTTCCATGTTTTGTATGGTCAAGAACATGGTTTTTCTATCCTAATATGAAATGACTACTCTGCTAATACTGATGTTACTGACAAGGCCATGAGGAAACTGGCTCAACACATTATTCATTTGCAATCTGAAGCTATGACCAGCCTAGCCAAAACTGTCATCAAAGAGGCTAATAAGCTAATGAGCTTAGACTTCCTTTACCTACTTTTCAAAATGCTGGCCTAGTTCTATACTACAATAACTGTATCAAGCCTAGAAGTGAGAAGCTTGGATCTATTTGGGAAGGTTCTTTCAGGGTCACTTAATTGTGGGGCAACAAGTATTTTACAAAATCGCTTGCTTCTGGAATCACTATAAACAGAGTGCTTCAACGGTTTTTACACCATTATTCTCCCCACCATTCCTGAAGTGGTAATGTTAAAAAACTGGATTTTCAATGAGTCAATAGTATTGTTCCCATGAAGAATAATTCCAATTTTATTAATAAGAAACCCTCATCCAATTTTGGGGGAATCAGTCAGCTTGAAGTAATACTATTATTCTTAACCTTAGCTGAATAGAATTTTTAATAGTTTTATAGCTGCCAAACCCCTAGCAGAATAAGCACACTAGCTCTGAAGTTCACCCAAGCACTGCTTAAAATTTAGTGCAGCCACTTAAGGGAGAACCAGCCCCTTTTATAGACTTGAAAAGAGCCTTGGGAGGTGAAAACTTTTTTTGCTTGATTGGACCAATTATATTAAATCCTTACCACATGGATATAACATACCACTATTAATTACTCGTCTGAACTTAAGTCAATATGAGGTGAAGAGACTTACATGTAATCTAATAGACTTAAATCTTCATTTACTTAAAAAAGAGCCTCTCCACACCTAACCTGAATTCTGTCATGTAATCACTATTATCCATCAAGTAGTTTAAATACTAAGCGGTGACAATTTTCAAGGGGATCTCTTTTGTCCCCATCTTTACTTCTAATAATTTTGTATATATTTAAAATCAACTTGTGGTACTTTTCCATTAAAAATAACTAAGTGCGGTCATGAGCTTTATGACTTCCACAACTGTGAGCTTGTTTAAAGCCTGTGACAAAAGCATCAGCAAGCCCAAAATCTCCAGGATTCCAACAAGGTGCTATAATTGGAACTTTTTTTATGGAAGTCTAAAAGTATCATAAACTAGTAAAATTTAATTTGCAACTGTGCCTGAAAGAATAAAATATTAATTTTTGAACATTTTGAAAGAATTATAATTTAGTTTATATCCTAAATCATCAGTTGAATTTTTGGTGATGTAAAGACTCGTTGGTGTTTGGTGACCTTAAATCCAACAATTTAAAGGAGGGTTTTTTCCACCACTTAAAATAAAATAACAATGAATAGTAAAAACTAAAACGTTTAGCTTTTATAACTTTTTAGGAAAATCCGCAAGGTAAAGAAAACAAACTCTAATAATATGGTATCTTCAGTATTTAAACTGTATTGAGTGTCAAAGAAAATTCAATGATAGATTTTGAATAGCTTAGATTAGTTTGAATTAGAATTATGAGAAGGTAGCCTATTGAAGCTTGGAATACTCACTTCACTCTGGCTGAATGAAGAATGGGGCATATTTTTGGCCAATACATATCTGTGGGGTAACGATTTTATGAATTTCAGCCAATCCCCTTTCACTAAATTAACTGCACCCTGGGGGACCCCCACCAAGCCTAAAAAAGGGTGGTCCCCGCATAGGTGCTTATATGGACCTGGTTGTGGCTGGGGGAGTACCATCCAATGGATGCCTCAGGGTCCAACATGTGGTCAGAGAAATCTGACTGCTCGATCTCATGGTTATTGCCCATGAAGTATCCAAAATCATGTTCCCCAATTTGTGGGGTTCCATTGAGAATCGGCCAGGTTCTTTTGGCTGACTAAATCATTACTATCATTTTTAATTTTTCTCCTTATTATTGCAGACTTGTAAATGTCCTACATTTACTCTATCTGGCCAAACTTTACTCACAGAATTCTTATTCTGAAGCCTGAGAGGCAAATGTTTGACATCACCCCCCTCAAGAATGTTGAGGGGGAGAATAGGGTTGAAGGAAGCGGCCATGAACTCAGGTAATGTTGAGTCTGGAAGCGAAAAAATTGATAGAATTACTCATCCCCTCTCTTGTATGTGACTGAAAATGGCCCTTCCCAGATAGAGCCGAGCTTTTCAGTTTTAGAGAGATTCAGTTATGGTAATATAGCACCAAGTTAAATACTTGAAATGAAGGAAGAGGGGCCCTGAGCTCATTTGAAGCTTAACCTTCTTTAGCAGCAGTCTTTGTTATATTAGCCATGACCTCTGATTGTAATTGGATGATGTGTTGGGCCAACTTTTTCATGGCTTGTTCAGAATCAGTACGGTCAGAGAAAATATCCTTGGCTAATAATGCTGGCACTCCAGGCTCTCGCCCATATAACACATGGAAAGGGACATCTTAAGGATGCAATGGTAGCTAATATGGTAGGCCATGAGGGCACTGGGCAAGTAAAGATCCCAGTGGAGAGGGTCTGAAGTGGCCATTTTGCATAAAATCGAGACCAGGGTTCCATTAACTATTTCTACTGAACCATTTGTGGATGGGTTATAGGGGGCTGAGAAGAGTTGTTGAGCTCCCATAGAAGTGGCGAGGAGCTTTACCACTCGTGAGGTAACATTTTCCCATTGTAACCTAGGAGGACCTGGGGCACCCATGCTGGGAGAAGATGTACTGATGTGAGAAGGTGGCCATGGCTATAGAAGTCTGTGCAGGAAGAGCAACAGCTTTAACCCATTTGGTGAAATTATCAATACCGACTAAGATATAGCGATTTCCACCTGTAGTTTGAGGGAGAGGACCTACCACGTCCAAACTTATGGTGTGGAAGGGTTTGTGAGGCGTCTTAGGTTGATATGATATCAGGTCTTGAAGCGTGTTTGTTTTTTACAGGTCAGGCATGCATCCAAGTCTTCAGTTATGGTTTCCATGAAGCACTCCCAGTAGTACCGCTATTTTACACACTCATAGGTTTTGTGTACTATACCATGCCCCATGATAGTGTGAGACTCTAAGATGACAGGTACTCGCTTGCATGGCTGGAGATAGGACAACCAAATTACCCCTACTTTCTTATATAAATTTCCCGTTCTCTACCTTTGTGTTGCGAAATTGTCAAGCGAGAATCTTCTATACTGGTTCATCTTCATCAGCCATGCGTCAGGAGTCATTAGGAGGTCTAACAACCTCTCAGCTTTGCTATTGTCAAGGTGAAGGACAGGCAGCCTTGTCAGCCCATCAACGTTCATATGGCATGTCCCAGCTCAGTTCTCAATGGTCATATTATAATTCTGGAGCTTAAGAGCCCAGAGAGCCAACCACCCAGTGGGATCTCTCATATTCTGCTCCACTTTAATGAATCTTGGTCAGTAATTACTTTGAATGATGTCCCATAAAAAAAGAGTGATAGTATTTGACCGCAAGTAAAACAGCTAGGCACTCCTTTTCAGTGACGCTGTAGTTGCGCTCAGCTTTTGAGAGCATCTTGCTGAAGTAAGATACGGGATGATCAACTCCATTTTCATCCAGATGAGCCAAGATAGTTTCAACGACGTTATTGGAGGCATCTGTGAACAACATAAAGGGCTTACTATAGTCAGGGTGACGGAGGATGAGCCTTTGTTGCAGAAACTCCTTCATGGTCTCAAATGCGGCCTTTTGTTTAGCACCCCAATGGAAAGAGGTGTTCTTTGCCAAGAGACGTACAAGGGGCTCACTAAGCTGGGCGAATTTGGGGATAGATATAAGGTAATACCCCATCATGACCAAGAGTATATGTTTGTCACAAAGAGTTTTGGGCGCAGGCATTTTTGATATTGCTTCCAACTTGTATTGAAGGGGCGGAATCCCATATTGAGAGATAGCATGCCCAAGGAAGTCCAATTTCTTTTGGAAGAAGATACACTTGGAGGGCTTCAGCTTAATGTTAGAATCCTGCAAGCATTAGAACACTTCCTTTAAATGTGTAAGGTGCTCATTGAAGGTCTTGAAAAATACTGTGATGTCGTCAAGATAGACAATCACAAAGCTCAGCTTGAGATCCTGAATAATATGATCCATCGCTCACTAAAAGTGGCTGGCGCATTACACAACGCCTGAGGTAACCAAGTGGGTTGAAACAAACCCTCGCTGCAGATAAGGGCGCACTTTTCCTGATCCTGTGGAGAAAGGTCCTTATACCAATACCCGCTAACCAAGTCCATGGCGGAGAAGAATTTAGACACAGAGACTTGGGCCAAAGCGGCATCAATGCGGGGGATAGGATAGCTGACCTTCTTGTTGAGGTTGTTCAGCTTATAGTAATCCATCACTACCTGATGACCAACATTTTTACTCTTTTATCAATAGTAGCGGGGATGACCAAGGGGTTTGGGAAGGCACCAACAACCAAGCGTCCAGCAGCTGTTTGAGCTCTGTCCACATCTGTAGCTCCTTAACTTTGGATTTGCTGTAAGGTTTGGAGTGGATAGGCCGAGAATCACTAACGTCAATGGTATGAGTCCAACCCTTCATGTGCCCATAGTCAGTGTCAGAGGCAGAGAAGGTGTCACTATAGGACTCTGGTAAGGAGTGGACTTTATCCAGATCAGCTCAGGTTAGTTCATCGGAGATATGAACAGAAGGTAGGGTACATAAAGATTGGTTGGCGGGTAACCCCATATCTGCCATAGATCCAATACAGTGAACTGACTTTATTATCTCATGGGGGATCATCATGCCTCTTCAAATCTCTTAATGCTTTTTTACAACCATATCTTTCTTGGAGAGATTCCCTAACAGAAGGTTGATAGGTCGTTGATAGGCAGGGTCTAGAGCGCCCAGTAAAACTCTGGTCTCCAAAGGACTAACTCCATAAATGTTGGTTAGGTGCAATAAGAAGTTATGGGGGATTTGTAGGGTAATCTTAGTATCAACTACCCTTTGTTTACCCGCTTTAATTACTACCTCTTCTGAAGCATAGAAAGGGCCACCATTAAGGGCGTCCACTGATGGAGGCAACATTTTTTTATCCTTCCTGCCGTGTTGTGATGTAATGTTAAGGCGTAAGAGGGAAAATCAACGGTGCAAGCATAATCTTTTTGTTAAGCTCTTCATTGGTCAGAATTAGAGGAACCTCATAGTTAAGCAAGGAGAGATAGCCATGCTTCAAGCTAATAACCCCTTCATATTCAAGCATGAACTGGATTCCAATGAGTAAATCATAGGTATCATTGATCAAAGCCACTTCTAGAGCTGACAAGAGAAGCTTCCCAAAACGAATGGGAAGGGAAGAGATGCCTTAATGGCGTAGGTATTGTTTGGACCCAAAGTTCCAAACTCTTGTGTGTAGTTGAGTTCAGAGTCCAGCTTAATTTTCTTAATGAGCTTGGTTGACACAACATTAACCGAGGACCCAGTGTCAAGGATATCTTTAGCCTACACTCCATTAACAACAACTTCCACTTTAGTTAAAGTACCACCCAAGGAGGAGGGAAGAGCAATGACCTCTTAGATGAAAAGTGGAGGTAAGTCGTTTGGCCGTTTCAGGGTATTTCTCCTGGATAGTCTTCAGGGTATGAACACACTGGGTAGATCAGAGAAATGTGGCAATGAGCTGGTCAGCGTCACTAGCAGTGTCAATAATCTTGAGACCCCTTATCACTTGCTGAAGATAAGTTTGACGAGGGATCTTGGCTCAATTCACTCTCTCTGGGTTCACTCAATCAGGTACCTCCATTCACCTGAGGCTCCTAAAACGTAATGATCAACATCTTCATAACCCCCTCAGATTTGTCGTCAGAGGGATTATCAATGCAGATTAGGGAGCCCATAGGAGGTGGGGTAGGTTCAGGACTTCCCTTATGGGATGATAGGTCCTGGGGTTGCTCCTCCACCTTATTAACTTTTTGGGGAGGCATTGGAATTATCACAGCTCAAGATTTGACCTTCAAAGTAGGGTGTTTTTGCTGCCTCAGGGAGACAGGTTTCAGATTAGAGTTAGCTGAATGAGAGGTTGCGGGGGATAGCTTCGTGGAGGTGAATGCTTCAACCTCACCAGCTTTGGGTCGTTCCATGTCTGTGTGCTTCTGTAAAGCAGGTAGTTTAGCCTTTGTAACCTGGTCATTTAACCCATTATTAGTGGGAGCGATTGGTACCCAAGAAGGGGGTTTAGGCTGAAGAGCAGGCTTTGAAACCACTTGGGATGGCCGATCTGAAGAAATAGATGTTCTGGGCAAAGGGAAAACTGCTTTAACCATTTGAGATTTTTGAGCTGAAAACGAAGAGGAGCACTGCCCTGTCACAGCCATTACCACCTGATTTTCGTTATAGGAAGAAAAAGTATTTTGTGATGCCAGTTCCGTAGGAGCAGGCTTCCATAGGGAAACAGCCATAGTATATGCTAAACTAGGTGGCGTAGATGCTTGGCTCAGAGACCCTTGAATAGGGACAAGTTTGTAGATATCAGCCACCTCTAACATAGCTCCCTTTAATATCTTGTACGCTTTTAAATGAGCGCTTTACGGAAGAGAGAAGCATTGCCAAGGAAGGATGGGACGCCAAGCCAACCAAGATAGCCACAATAGCACAGTCTAGGGGTAGAAATTTAGCAAGCAATAAAGGTTGAGTTTTATTGTAAAAGCGTTCAGAAAAAGAAGTGATGGATTCTCCTAGTTGTAAGCTAAGGCACATAAAGGCCTGTTTTTGACATTTTAAACTTTTTAGGGAGCCAAATTCATCAGTGAATGCTTGCTTCACCTCCGCCCAGGTGCTGAGGGTGGCCATGTGCAGAACCATTATCTCATGAGTGCCATGACTCAAGCAGGGAATGAGGTACTTAATTTTAAGATGGTCCGTTGCCTTTCATAGCAATTTCATACATGAAGAGGAAAGAGGCAACAATTCCCTCACCTGGGGTCATCTTGTCCCTAAAAGGGGGTTTATGGTTACCAGGGGAGGCCCCATAAGGGCCTTGCAATGAGTGCTGCTTGGGCCTTTTGAGGCGAGACAAAGCACTAGCTAGCTGGAGCTTTAATGGAGGCTAGATGACAGTTATTTCCATCGTTTTTGGTGGTTTTTGTGGTGTACAGGCTCCCATGTAGTGAGCATCACTTATTGGATTTTTGGTGATGTAAAGCTCGCTGGTGCTTGGTGACCTTAAAATCCAACAATTAAAAGGAGGGTTTTTTCCAACACTTATAATAAAAATAACAATGACTAGTAAAAACTAAAACGTTTAGGTTATATAAATTTTTAGGGAAATCTGTGGGGTAAAGAGAATGAACCCTCTTGATATGATACCCTTCAGTATTTAAACTTATTGAGGGTCACAGGGAATTCAATGATAAATTCAGAATGGCTTGTTACCATCTGAATTCGGAAATATGGGAAAGTAGCCTATTGAAGCTTGGAATACTCGCTTCACTTAGACTGAACAATGGATGGGGAATCATTTTTGGCTAAGATGTACCCGTGGGTTAACAATTTTATGAATTTCAGCCAATCCCCTTTCACTAAATTATTTGCACCCTGGGGGACCCCGCTAAGCCTATAAAAGGGGGTGGTCCCTGGATAAGTGCTTGTATGGACCTGGTTGTGGCTGAGGAGTACCATCCAATGGACGCCCCAGGGTCTGCTATGTGTTAAATAAATCCAACTGCTTAATATCATGATTATTGGCCATGAAGTATCTGAAATCATGTTACCCAAATTTGTGAAGTTCCACCAAGAATTGGCCAGGTTTTTTAGATGATTAAAATTTACTATCTTTAAATTGATCTCCTCATTATTGTGGACTTGTAAATGTCTGACATTTCCTCTTTTTGACCAATTAATACTCACAACATTCTTATTCTGAATCCTGATAGGCAAATTTCAAACACCATCTCCCATAAAACCAGATTATTTTTTCAACGTGTCTATTGTTACCACCAAGCTGGATTGTGGTGCCTTGTGGCTTACTTTATCATCAACAATACAGCAGAGAGGTATTGATATTACCCCCATCTTCCAAGAGGCATTGGAAATAACAAATAAAACTTGCTGATATTCATTGCTAAAGAATTTGACAAGGGCCTTTTAATGTATACTGTCAGCAACCATAACCAAAAATTGATAGCATTCAGCTTAAACTAAAATACTTAAATTTTGATATTAGGTAAATAATAACAGGAGTATATCATTATATTATCATTTTACCCTTTTTTGTTTGCTTTTTTGGTTTTTGTTTTCATTTATATAATATATTTAATATTTCTTATCATTCTTAAGGAGTTTAGCTTGTAAACTTTATTTTCAGGTTGCTTTACATAAGGGATTCATCACTTCCAAAATTGTTTTGGACTCAATCACATGATATATCGAGGGTTGGGAGTCGTCATCCATAAGTAGTTGTATATCTATGCTTTTTGGTTGTTTTTCTAACTTGGTAGAGATTGAGCATGGGTGGAAATAGATTTTTACTCATCTTTTAAACCTGATATTTTCCCTAAAAACAATTGTTCACCCTGTTATATGGGATAACAAGGTTGACGTTGTCATTTAATTCCTTCACCCCACATAACTTTGCAATATGACCATCCTTTAAACATCTATTAAAGGTGAAGTAAACTTTTAGCTTGGAAGATTTCCCCATGTAATTTACAAATTTGTAACTTGAGGTTGGTGTATAAGATGTTGTTCCACAAATTACTAAAAGTTTTTTGTTATTGACAAAACTTGAATTATGGATGACAACAAATTAATGGAAGTCAAAATTATAATCCCTATAACCTACTGATAGTTTGATCTTGACCCCATTTAATGAAGGCATTAGCCTTTAAACTATCTGATGAAAAGAGAAAAGATCCAGATCATTTAAAACTAAGGTGACAAGGAGGCCACCATATTGATTCTGAAAGACTACATGATACAAAGGAGGTTGTGTTGTCACGCGCCTCTTCCTGAAGCTTAAGAAGATCCTAATTGTCAGTATAAAAGGGAACGTCCTATGAGCAACAAAAATCCATCACCCTATAAATCCTAACTTCAAATTAATGATTTATCATCTTTCACTTCTAAGATTAAAAAAGCTCCCTATGTTTGGGATTTTATTAGGTTTGTCAGCAAGCCTTAATCACAGTGTAACAATCAAGATCAATCCCAATTATTGCACCTTGACTCAGGTTCAGATTTTCTGAGTCTCGAGTCAAATTATTTAAAAGATTTTCTAGTTGTGGTTTAGTTTGGTTTGGTTTGGGTGCTGGGTGTGTCTCACCTGAGCTATTCTTTAAGCTTGCAATAGCCTAGAGAATGGTTCAGTTGATACACCCTGAAAGGGCAATATTAAAAGGCTGAGCCTGCATATCTCAAAGCACTTCAAGATTATTTCTTTGATTTCATCCTTCCCTGGTGTAAGGTTTGCCTTTGCCTGCAGGCCATCCTTACCTTGTTGAGAAGTTTGGTCCTATCCACAATGGAAAAGGTTTTGCCTTTGGCCTTTGGGGATGTCCTTACTTTTTAAAGGTTTATGTAATTCCAAGGAGCACCCCCTCTGCTTGGACTGGGTGGCATTCCCTTTCCCATCCAAAAGGGGTCTTAGAAGGCCAACTGTCCCTCTCGTCTCCCAGGGCGACCTCGCCCATGTGGTGGACAAGCCATGGGCAACAGCTTACACTTTAAAGGCCCCACCACCTATCTCAGTATTAACCTCAGCTGAATTGGTACTTTAAATCAAGGGAATTTGTGTCAAGCTATTGGAGAGTTGGCACCCTACATGTGGGTGAAAAGTAAAAATGAAGTCAATGGCAACGAGACCTCAGCATCAAGTCCTAAAAGTATCAAACCATTTGAAACATGGCACAACGGGCATGTACCTTTGTCATAAAAAGCATTTAAGGTTGAATCTTTGGTAAAACTCACTGATGGCATCAGGCCATTGGTAAAAGTTGCTGTCAGCTCTGAACTCGCCTTAAAAGTATTAAATTCTTTGTCTGATGAACCTTGCTTGGTCAAATGGATGCTAAAGCAACCGGGTGCAGGTGAGTTGGGTGTCCTGAACCCATTCCAAACTCTTGGGACCTCCCATATATGGGGTGGCCTTGGGAGGTTCCTGTTTCCTGGTGGGCAAGATTCAATGCGCTATTTGTCAGAACCATGGCAAATCTGCAATATGGGCATCCGTGGACAAACTGACAACAACTTGGCCTGCTGCTAATACTTTTGAAGTTGATTCCATATTAGTTCGTTTTCCCCCCTTTTTAAAGTTCACCAGGTTAGGTCAAATCTTGAGGGCCCCAATCCCACGCCATCCTAAGCTATTCCCCAAATTAATCATCTATTTAAGCAGTTATAACACACTGAGAAAATTGGTAGTCAATCTCTTATTTTTAGATTCAATAAAAATCTTCCCAAACTCAAATTTAATTTAATTAAGTTCAAATTTGTTCTTGCCAAACCCACCCTGTGGCATCTGAAATGTGGCCCTGTGAGCCTTATATTAACTGGGTTGTCCCAGTCATGTTACTGACTTTGGTCCCATTGTAGTCACTTGGGCCTATCAGTCAAAGCCTTTACTGAATTTTCCTTGATATCGCAACTCCCTACGCCCAGGCCCATTGCCTTGGGGCTGCAACAGCTTGGTTTTTTGACAGATTGTTTTTTTACATTTGTGGCCCATCGGCACTCCATTGTTACTTATCTCCAAGCACTTTTAAACATTGTTCAAGCAGCAATGCCCATGTCATTCTGGCTCGCCTTTATGGATGCTTTTTCATCCTGACTGGCAGGCCAGTCTAAACTTTATCTGCCTTTTTCCTTACAGTTTGATCCTCTCTATGATTAATTCTACTTGACAATCCTTCTAATTTATGTTTTAACAAGGGTATTTTGGGATTTACTTAAAACCTTGCTTACCTTTCCATCATTTGTCTTCGTTTATAGTGTGTTTTCACATAGTTGAATTGGTTCAACTACCAATAATCTTTAACATCAAACTCCAAGTTATTATATTTTGTCTTTGTCAGTCAGCGAATAACCTATTGCAATAATGGAGTTCAGAAACTGGGACGTTTCCATTTGTTACATAATTCCAAAGTCATTGTGCTGCTGGCATGCCTCTGTTCACCAGTTCTTCCAACTCAGTGGTTGATTATATCCTATTTGTCAAGTAACAGCATAAGAGTGTTAGGAGCGTGTCTGTAACGTTACATTTCCAGTAGAGGTGGTGGGAGAGGGCCTACCCTATTACCAGGGAGCACTCCTCTGAGAAGAGGGTAAACAAAGCATTGTAAAGAAGGAATGTGTACAGAGGACCCAAAGCAAGGATGGCACACATTTGGTTATTTTGAACCTTATGGGGGTCGGCTATTAAGACTGAACAAATAAAAATAAATAGAATTAAAAAAAAGGTTATTCTAATAAACCAGTCGACCAACTAAGAAGATTGGTCATTGTCAGATTATGGTGGTTGACCAAAAATAAACCCTTTGACAACCAACAGATTAGGACGATTATCCAAAAAAAATACTTGAGCTAATATTTAATTTTCAACTTAAAGCCTATTGCAATTACACGTCTCAGGATAATTATCTCAACGTCAATTCAATCCAATTATTCTATCAAAAGCTCAGGCTGAGTACACTTGCACATTAAGACCAATTATCACACAAAAAACTCAGCAATTGATCCCAACTAATCAGGAACAATATACAATATTAAGCATAAGAAATCGTTTGGGATTGACCTGAGGATAACGTCTACAAATCCCATGGATAAATAGACAAAAGCAACAGAATCAATTTCCCACCCTAGGGCTAAATTCGTATGTCAATCCTTATAATTGGCACAATAGCACTTGCGCATGGAATGCCCAAATGGGAATACATAGTGCTATCAAGAGAGAGGCCTGTCGACGTCCTAATTAGGGGTGCATCATTTACTTCAATCAATGCAAAAATTTCACAGAAGTTGTATTTCATCAGCAGTATAATGAAACTCAAATTGAAAGGATTCTAGCAAATATTGCATGTTCTTATTGAGATTTTTGTCCCTGAAATCCTCCTTATTTTGAGAGTAATTTGCCACCAATAAACCTAGCATTAGGCATAATAGTATCAGTTTAAGAATTGAACTGAGGTGTAAAATAGTCTGTTGAAATTGCATGCTCAAATGTGGCCAGGAGATGCCCTAGAGGTATAAATACCGGCGCTTGGCACAATGAATCATCGTCAAATAATATAGCCTTAATAGAGATACATCTTATTTATCTTATTTATCTCTTTCCTGGGGTTTATCAAAATTTCATTTTTGAAGAGTGTCGACAATCTGGAAGTGACAAATCCAAAGCTTATACCTTTTCCTGCCTTGGTGGAAGTTCTCAAATATTAAGGGAAAATTGAGTTCAAAATTGACCAGAAGAGTCAGAATTATTTAAATATGGCTAGTGAGCTTCTAAACGTTCAGAATACTGTAAGACAGTAAAAATTGAGGATTATTCTGGCCAAACTTCTTCCCAATTAAGCGTTCAGGAAGATATTTATCAAGCGAGCAATCATCAGATCTTAACAGTCATGAAACAAGAAATATAAGGAGTCAGTGGTCATTTTCCATTGGGCAATGTACTGCAGAAAATCCAACCAAACGTTGTAACTGCAATCCTTTGTGAAATGGTAGCTTAGTATGCATGAGCTCAGATGATTAATTGCAACTGGATTTTTCTGGATTTGGCAATATGGTAAACTGAATGTGTATCAAGGCACTGTTTTCCCACTAAAAGTAACGACTATTCCTTATTCAAATGTAACTTGTGCACTGCAGGGATGAGACTGCAACGCCCTCGTGTCCATCACATGCACCCTCTGAACCAACTTGGGAATATTTTTCCACATCCAGCGTTGGTCCATGGTGTGCTTCAGGTAAGTCATGTTCATCAACTTTCTCTTCTTGGCCTCTACATGCTCTTCTTTGTTTTTGCAATATGTGCCAACTATCATTCATATAGCCATGACATTACCCTATCATTCGTTTGGTGCACCACCCCTTCTCCAGAGTTTCTGCCAGGTAAAAATTCTTGTGTACAGGGGCCAACCTCATGCTGGGCGACTGTTGGTTTGGCCTTAGGCTCAGCTGCATCTTGGAAATGCTCGTGGAATGCATCAACAAGGTCCTGGGCATGAACGCAATCCTGTGCTTTGACCTTCTGTTCTCAGCCGCATCAAACCCTTTTTATGACACTAGATACTCCAATCTTCTTTTTGAAATATAAAAGGCTACTACCTCTTCTATATTCCCGCTCTGGGGTACCTTCCCCAAGGTATGACTCGGATTTCAGGCTGAAGGCCTTAAACAAGGACAACTTGCTCTCATGGAACACCGCAAAGATCTAAAACAATGAGGGGAAATCCAATTGGTATAAGCGTGACCCAACTTTCTTACATTGTTATATGATCCTATCCTCTTTGGGCCTAGTTTTTTCTGCATGGCTGCTTGATTGGGATATCTATTGGTATCCAGCATCACGAGATCTCCTTCCTTATAGGATTGACCCACCATTGATTATCATCTTCGTCTCCTCATACACCTTCATGGCAACCTCCAGATTGAAGTTGACCCCTTTATGGACTTTCTTGATGGACTTAGCAAAGTCTGCAACAACTTTCACCGTGGACTCACCTCTGGGCTCCATATTAAATGAAAGGTAAAAACCTTTGTTGACGAAAAGGTAGGAGCTCCCAATGGAAGCATGCTGGGCGTTGTTATATCTGATTTGGGCCAGAGGAGGATGGGAAGCTCAATCAAAATTATCAGCTGCGTTATAAACCGCAAAAACTGCTCAAGGAACTGGTTTAATCGCTCTGTCTGCCCATATGACTGGGGCTGGTAGGCAGTAGAGCAGTAAGAACAAATTTTAAACATTTTTCACGACCCCTTTCAAAACACAGATGTGATCTGGGTCTACAATCACTTATAATCTCCTGGTGCACCCCACAGAGAAAAAACACAGATAAACAAAGAGTCTGTCCATTTCTGTCGCTGTGATTGTGGTGTTTCATGGACTTAAGTGGGCAAACTTTGTAAAACAGTCCACCACTACCATGATAGCATCATGGCCCTCAGACGCAGGTAACACCACAATAAAATTGACTGAACGGGACGTCCAGAGTCCTTCTTCCTTTTTAAAAGGTAGTAAAACCATAAGAGAGAGGCTAACGATTTTTCTTCATCCAGTTGCAGACCAGGAACTCCTTACAATACCTGGCCACCTGGGCAGCCAATCTCTTCCAATAAATGTGCAGCGAATCAGCTCTATGGTTTTTTATTTATCAGGGTGACCAATGGTAATCCTGTAGTGGTATTCCTTAATATTTACAGTAGGAGTGTTCCAGATGGAACCTGTATGTGCCCCTGAAACCACACAATATCATCCTTCAGATGATAACCCCTGGTAATATCTTCCTGATTTAACGTTCTATTAGCGAGAACCATAATAATTTCTGCTGACAGAGGCCTGAGAAAGGACAAATTTCCTGAAAGTACCATATTCCTAGGCGTTTTCCAGAGGAGCAAGTGCTGGCGAACATACCTGGGGGGCAAGCTGCAGGGATACAATCTTAATTGGAGTAATTGCCAATTGGTTATTGTGCACCTCCACCTACTTTGAATCTGGAGCTAAGGCATGGTTCTGACTCAGAGCGTCGACCAAACCATTCTCCTTGTCCTTTGCAAAATCATAGGAGAACACAAATTGGGCCAGAACCTCATAACAGCGGGTTTTCTGTGGGGTCAGGACATGAGGGGTGTGGTAGTACAACAGGGTGTTAGATTTTGGGTTTGGGGATGCTCACTTGATGCTTCTTTCCCCCGAAATCCAATAATGGGGGTGGATACCACAAGAAATAATAAAATTTGTAAACTTAAAAATTAATAGGATATGGTTTTATTAAGTTTATTAATGCTCTGCATGAGTAAAAGAGAGTCGATCCCCTTCACTATCTGACTGATCAGTGTTTAAACTGTTTTTAAGGGTTAGGGGAATTTGAGGATAGTTACAGAATAGCTTCAATGCATTCCAAATTAGGAAACATTAAAAATGCTCCTATCAGACCTTGGGATATGCATGTTCCTTTTTGGTGAACTGATGATTGGGATTGGGATTTGGGGCAGAATGTACCCATGTGGTAATGTTTTAATGTATTTTACCCAATCACCACCGGGTAAAATACTTTCTTCTTTGGGGACCTTCGTCACGCTTATAAAAGGGGGGTGGTCCCCACAAAGGTGCTTTAAAGGACCTATTAGGGGCTGGGGGCGTGCCTTCCAATAGTTGCCCATGGTCCATTGTGAGGTCAGAATAATCCAACTGCTTGATTGTATATTAAGTGCCCAGGCAGTTTTTCAAAATAGTGTTACTTCAATTAACAGGGTTTCACTGAGAATCAGCCAGGGTCTTTTGGCCAATATCCTTGTTAGCATCATTTTCTGGACAAATAGAATTGCTCTTAATGCCATTGGAAAATTGCAAATTGCCAACATTTCCACTTTTTGGCTGAATTTTTCTTAAAAAATTCTTCTCTTTCAGCTGTGAGGGCAAATTTCTGACATCACCCCCCTCAAGAATGTTGAGGGGGAGAATAAGGCTTTAAAATTTGTCCATGTACCCGATTTATAGTAACTCCAGAAGTGAGGGATTTGATTGAGTACTCATCCCCTCGCTTATATGTAATTGAGAATGGTCCTTCCCAGATGATTCAAGTTTCTCCCTTCTAGGGGTGATATGATTATGATAGTAAAGAACCAAGTCAGATACTTGGAAGGTGGGAATAGGGGCCCAGAGCTCATTTGTGTCTTGACCCTTTTTTATGACTGTCTTTGTCAAGTTGGTCATTGCCTCAGATTGCAAATGTATGATATAGTTGAGATTTTTGCCCATATTCCCAGCCTGCTAGATTACCTGGTATTGCTAGGGGAAAAATTCCCTAAGGCGAAGTGAATTGGAAATCGGTCAACCCAAATTTTGGAGAAACTACATTTGGGGGATTTTAGGATATTTATCTGGAGGTATCCATTGGGGATCAATCCAAATGAATGCCTAATATCTCATCGGGTGGAGTGGCTGACGAAATAAGGGCATCTGATAGTAATTAACTATCATGTGTACCAATTGGGATTGGTAAGGTTCCATTACTGATTGATTGGGAATGTTTAATGAGTTGCGAGGCGAGTGATGCCACCTGCAACTAGCAAATCAATTAGTTGCTAGTAAATTAAGGATGATTTGCTTGGATCAAGAGGAAAATGTTAAGGATACATTTCTGACTCTTTTTGTTTTAGGTCTTGAGGATGTCTAACATCGTAATCCTAGTCAGGATGGGGAAGACCATCGCTGCCAAGATGAGGAAGGGTGATTCAATGGTAATGGCTGCCATTTCATCAAAAGAGGTGTCAACTGAGGGTTAGACAGCCAAATCCCCTATAGATTCCCTAGAATTCACTATAAAAAAAGGTAGTAAAACACTCAAAGAGTAAAACACACTCAAAAACACTCAAGTAGAAAATAGTAATACACTGAAATATACTCACTGATTGACACAAGTTTATGGTCGGGAAAGAACTAATAAAGAACCTTATTAGTTTGACTATAGATTTGGTAATAGTTAGACTATCAGAATCTAGCGTGAAGATTCCATCTCAAGGATATTATTGCAAAAGGCAATAATTGGTAGACTCTCAGAGAAGAGTAGAGATCCGAGTGGGGATCTAGAGATGAAGGGAACCACAGCTAAGGGATTGCTGCCAACCGTGTGTTGGGCCAAAGGGAATGTCATCAGAGGATCTTAACAAAGATTGAGTGGACAGGATTTAGGGAACAAATCCCTAAGAGTGCGATTATCAGTATTATCAGAAATACCAGCTGAAGCGTTGGGCCTGAAGATACTTATAACTTGACTATGGATAATAGTCATCATACTATTATTGGATTATATATATTCTTACAACGCGAGGTGCATGAGGAAACTGAACCTGTGCAGTAGAAAGATTACTAGGGTTGACCTCCGATAATCAACTCCTAAGAGTAAAATTTTTACAAGTTGGTGCTCACTACAGGGGTAGTTGAGTAGAAGAATTAATCCAGAATGTCGTACAAAGAAGAAATGCGTAGGTTGTGGACTGAGATTGCCACAGTGAACCAGAACGCTTTAAACTCTGTGGACCACTGGAAGTTCACGGCCTTGGAGAAACGAGTAACCAAGTTGGAAGAAGGAGTTGACAACGTAGCCAACTTTTGGAGCGAGTTACTTGGCAAAGTAAACTTGTTAAAGAAGAAAGAGGGAGACCTCGTCCAAGAGATCCTATTTTTGAAAATGGAACATGAAGTGGATCGTGTTCATTTGAGAAAATTTTGTGCAGGCATTTAGAAGTTATTAAAAGAATTAGAGAAATTGAAAGCACACAGAAGTGCAAGCGAGTCTGAAGTGGCAATGATGTCAAAGAAGGAAGTCTTAGAACAATACTTAGAAAAATGAATACCCCAAGAAATATGCCACCCGCATTCAATGCTATTTTGGAGATGATGCCCAATGACACTCTGCAAGTAAACTGAATAGCTAAACCAAGAGAGTCAGACCAAACTGACTCAGAGGAATTTAGGGCAACCCCTAAATTGCTTACATTCCATTGGGATAACGCCCCAGCATTTTTCCAACTATTTGACATGACCATGTATAGATATGGGGATTGTCAGAAGGCGTTGTTAGTCATGAACTGCTTAAACACAGATTGCCAGAATATGGTGTTACCCCACCTGGAGGGGGACAGCTGGTCTTATGCTGAGGCTAAGGCAGCAATAATGAAGTAATTTGGCAGTTCAACCCGCATGTCAAAATGCAAGCAAGGCTTTATGGGAATCAAATTCCATAAAGGTGAGTCTCTTGCAAGCTTTGCAGATCGATTCTACCAGGAATCACAGATCTTGGCTGGAGTGAAGGTGTTAGACGACTTTGATGCAAGAATCGCTTTGCAAGCAGCCCTTCAGCCCTATTGCGATTTGCATCAAATGATGTCTACTGTATTCGCGACTGAGATAACTACCTCACAAATTGTAGACAATCTGAAGATTTTGGGAGCTATGTTTGATGCTCCTAATAGAAGCTTCAAGTCAAATACGGTCTGAAGTTTGAGTCCCACAAAGGGAGGCGAAGGAGCAAAAGAGACTTTTAATTGAACTGTGCTGGGGAATAAGCCCAAGGATTACAATCAGTTAAACAAGAAGGAAAAGGTTTGCTTTCAGTGTGGTGGGAAAGGGCATTTGCTGAACACTGCAAAAAGAAGAAGGATCAAGTTCATATGGTCCAGGCTAAGGAGATAGCAGCCACCAAGGATTTAGGAAAAGGTCCCGCTGTCTAGACATGGAACAGTCTAGGATGGCGGAGAAACCTGTTCCTCTGGGTGTTATGAATGAAGAAATAGATATTAGCAATTTGTTTGTGGATGATGAGCAAGATCCAATATATCAAGTGGTCAGCATGGACATAAATGCCGTGACCAGAGCTGGGGTGAAGAAGATCGACCCCAAGATAGTTCAGGAGGTTGCCCGGCCATACGCCTGACAACTGGCGGAGAAGATTCAGACCGCCAAAAATCCTGATGAGTTAACTGATATTTGGTTAGATGAGGCCAACCTGTCAATTTCCCTTGGCATAATTAAGAAATCGTTTCCTGAATTATCAGCGCAGATAATTAGTACCCTAGCTTTGTCTAATAACGCCAAAATTCACTCAGTAAATACCCTATTACATTACTCTGAGTGTATGTATATAGGTATTCAGGTGAATTGAGTAAGGGCACGGGCGATAGTTGACAGTGGAGCACCCATCAACATTTTGTCAACCAAGCTGGTGAAGAAGATGAAGATCTCTCTGGACTTGGAACACAAGAAGGAATATATAGCTGGGCTGAACACCACCGTTTCCTGTGGAGCGTATAGTGCACTGCACTACAATTCAGGTCGTTGGTGGTATCCATGCCAGCAATAGTTTTGGCGAATCAAAACTATGATATCCTGATCAGAACGGAGTTTCTGCAGAAATACGGAGTTAGATGTAACTTTGAGGATAATAGGTTGACCATTCTGGGTCAGACGTTACCATTGGTATAGCAAAAGAATAGTGAAGTTCCATATAAATAAAGAAATAATTTTATCAACTTAATTTACAATGATGGCATTATACCAATTCAGTACCATTTAGTTGGTAGGAAGCGACGGGAGATGCCAGCTGAGATCCTAGAGAACTGGGGAATTCCTTTGAGGATCAAGAAAGAAGAAACCATACTGGCTGGATCACAGATGATAGTCAACACAGGGTTGACTCTAGAGATTCTGGAGTTGTTGTATGGAGAAGTTGGAAGCCTCTGGAAGAAGTCCAGAGTGGAGCCTTGGGTGGCTCCTGGGATAATTATGCCAGGCCATGGAGAAATACGAGTTCTCTTGGCGAATTTAAGTGAAATCTGATGGAGATTAAGAAAAATCAGATCATTGCATTTATTCATTTAATCCCAACGGCAGAATTGAGACGATTCCATGATTTTGGATCTCTTGAGGTAATGGGATTACCAGCCTGAGCAGCCAAAAGCATCAACTTATTAGTTGATTAAAAGCAGCTTGCAGATCTGGCGGAAGGGCAGAAGGAGGAGGTGCTTGAATTATTTGTGAAATATTGGAAAATATTTGCGCAGGATGATCACGATTTGGGATGCGTGCAAGGCGTAATTCTCAAAGTCAAAACCAGAGAAAATTTACCAATAAGAATGAGACCAATCTGAAGATTGAAAGCTGCTGAAGCAGTAGTGGAAGATGAGATCAGCAAATCAGTAAAACATGGGCTTCTAGTTCCGTCATCAAGTCCCTGGGCAAGCCCGATTTTGATTGTAAAGAAAAAAGATGGATCAAATCAGGTAGTGATTGACTATCAGAGGCTGAATAAAATTATGAAGAAGGATTTGTATCCCCTACTGAGGATTGACAATGTGCTAGACCAATTAGGAGAAGCGAAGTATTTCTCCGTGATGGACCTAATCTCAGGATACTGGCAGATTGACTTGACAGCAGAAGACCAGGAAAAGTGTGCGATTATCACCGCACAGGGGTTATACCAGCTGACTAGGATGCCCCAGGGTCTCTGTAATGCGCCCACGACGTTCCAGAGGGCCATGGACATGATATTGAGCGACCTGAACTTGCTGTGCATCTTGGTATATCTGGATGATATAAACGTGTTCAGTAGGACGTTTACTGATCACCTTCAGCACTTGGAGGAAGTGTTTAAGAGACTGTCTGCAGCTAACCTGAAGATCAAGCCACGGAAGTGTCACTTCTTCAAGAAGGAGCTTGAATTGGGATTTGTGATCAACGCAAATGAATTGCAGCCGCAACTCCAGAAGATAGCAGCTATTGAAAAGTTGGCTGTGCTGAAGAGTGTCTGAGACATCCAAGTATTCCTTGGGAAGGTTGGATACTATAGAAGATTTATTCAGGACTTCGCCTGAATAGCTGAGCCCTTATTTCTTTTATTGAAGGATCTGAAAAAGGGATTCATATGGAATGAAGAGGCTCAGGACCCCTTTGATGAGTTACGCCGGTACCTGATAAATTTGACAATTTTGAAATATCTGAATTTCGATTAAAAGTTTATCATTAAACTGATGCTTTGTTGATGGTGATTGGCGCCATACTGAGCCAAGTAGATGAACTCAGGGAAAAACATCTGGTGGCATATTTGAGCTGGACAATCTCTGCCGCAGAGAGGAATTACACCGTAACTGAGCATGAATGCCTTGCAGTAATTTACGCCTGAAAACAGTTTTGGGTGTATGTCCATGGAATGCACTTTAAGGTGGTGACGGACCACTCTTCATTGCATTGGCTGCACAATCTGAGGGAACCTGAAGGACGACTGGCCTGACAGGCACTAAAACTTCAGGCTTATGATTATGAGATAGTCCACCAAGTGGGGGCTTTTCATCAGAACGTGGATGGCTTAATGTGGTTACCAATGGTCCAGTTGGTATATCCGCAGGTGGATGAGCTATTCCAGAGAATGGTCAAAGGAAGAATCGAGGATGAGCCTTGAGAAATCCAAGGTGCGCTTTGAAAAGTGATGGAAAACACCGAGACCATGGATGTACAAGTATTTAAGATGATAAATGGGAAATGACTATTATTCCCAAAGCTGTTGGAGAGAGCAGTGATCATTCTCACCGCTCATAAGGTTGTTGGGCATGGAGGCCTGAGAAAAACAACTAACTATATTCTCCAGTATTATTACTGGGAATCAATCAACTATGTTGTTGCGGACCATCTGGCTTGTTGTGTGGAATGCCAACTTCACAAACCACACAAGAATACAACTGGATACTGACTAGTCTGACCTGGATTTGCATGGCACACGGTGTCTATTGACGTGATGGGACCATTGGCAATGAGCACAGGAGGAGTCAAGTACATTATAGTAGCCATTGACCATCTGACAAGATGGGTCAAAACCAAGGCCCTAACCAGAGTAGACGCTACCAGTACTGCAAGGTTCATCCTGGATCAAGTAGTATACCGGCATGGGTGTCCACAAGTTATACTGAGCGATAATGGGACCAACTTCACGTCCCATGTGATCCCAAGGCTAAACAAAATTATGGGGATCCAGGGAAATGTGTCAGTACCATATCAGCTGGGGACAAACGGAATGGTATAACGGGTCAATGGGATGCTGGCCACGATGCTGAGGAAGCTAGTCACAGGGAGAACTTCCATGTGGGGAACATACCTGAGTTTGGTGACATTCGCCTACAACATCAGTCATCATATGGTGATAGGAAAGATGCCATTTGAATTACTTTATGGGAGGAAGGCCGCATTACTGCCAATATTATATTTAGTAGTAGAACCTACATCGGGGATGAGTACTAAACAATACATGAACCAACTAATGAGTATCCTGACCGATATGCAATTGCAAGCATTCAATACTACCTTAAAGAAAAGGATACAAGCAAAATTGACGGATGATAAAAACCAACCGCCATTAGAAGAATATCAAATAGGAGAAAGAGTTGCTTATTGCAATATGCATGGTTTTTGGATGAAGAAACAAGTTGGATGCATTATGGCCAGGTCCGTTCAAAGTAACTGCCAAGATGGCGACTGATGCTTATTCCATCAAGAATCTTTTGGATGAAAGAGTAGTAAATTGAGTCCACACTAAATATTTAAAGTGATGGACCAAAGAAAATAAAAAGAGTTCCCAAAAGACTGATGAACCATTAAGTTGGTCATGTCCTGATGATTAGGTCAATTCCAAAAAAGGACCTCTGAACCAATCTAGATGGTTAAGTCTGAAAAAAGGTTTTTGAACCATAGAAAACTGGTAGGTTTAAGTGCCCAGGATCCAGTTTGGGGGAAAAGATGGACCTCTGAACTGGAACAAGGTCAAGTCCCATAGAAAATTTTTTTGATAAAAGATATTTGAAATATATATATATATAAAGCGTAAATAAGAAAAAAAAGCCAATATATTTTTTTATAAATTTTTTATTTTTATTGGTTGTCCTCAGTGCGGGGATAATTCCACCTATGTCGCCTCTTGAGGGAGGGAGGATGGATCACAGTAGGGAGGAATAGTCCATCAAAATCGATATGCGATTGGACACTTGCAAGGGCAAGTCCTACTTGAAACCATGTTCGTTGAGCTGACACCAAGCCCTGATAGAACGCGACTAGGGGAAGAGAAATAGATATGTCAGAAGATTCCAATTGTGAAACCCCAGAGCGGGGTGGAAAACAGCAATAATGGAAGAGGCAATGGCAAATAACCCCAAGTAATCCTAATAAGGCACCGGCGCCAGAAGATTTGTCTTGAGTGCCTGCCAATGGGCCTCATCAAGAACACCGGACATGTGAGACAGCAGCAAAGAAGGAGTACTCAAGGGAGGTTGTCAAATCATACCCATAAATTAACGCCATCAATGGAAGATAGCAATGGGAAGCTCCAGAGAAGAGGTAGTCATGTAATGAACGGATTGCATCCTGTAAACAACAACTATAGGCTTCGTAGAAGCTGAAGCTGAATGACCAATGAAAGTCAGGCGAGGCTGGAAGCTTTGTCAACCAACTTTGAAGAACTTGGCTGGCAAAGTGGAGAGCATAAGTGGCAGTATCCTGATCCAGAAGGTTGTCCAGATCAGAGGGATTCAGCGCTAATGACAATGCCCCAGTGACTTGAGCACAAAGTTCAGCATAGGGGAGCTTGGTATGAATGCTGTTCCTGATTGTGAGCTCAGAAACCAGTACAGCGGGTTTGTAGAATTGACTGAGTTGGAAGAGGAACTCAGAGATCAAATCCGACCCAGCCAGGAATGAACAATCTAGAGCATTCAGCATAACCTCTGGAGCATCAATGATGATGTTTAGAGCCTCAGTGAAAGGAGCCAAATCCGGAAGGGTTTTAAAGTCCAACTCAGGGATTGACTGCATGGGAAGATTCAGCTGAGAGTTATTCAAAATAATGGCACATCTTATCTCGATGGGATTAGATACTGTTTCTGGTAACTTAATGGAAGGACTAGCTGCTTGCACCAGGCTAGGCATATGAGTCCTGGAAGGACCATAGAAGAGGGTCCACCAAGAATCCCAACTCATTTGCTGGAAGAGGCGGAGGTCCAAATTGGACAGACTGTTAAGAAGTTGTTGGTAGCGAGACTCCAAGTTCAACATATGAGCAGGACTAGAGGGGGGATGTAAGTCTGATATAGAAGTTGACATTATGCACCCTACACTCCATTAGGCTCCATTTTTGGGAAATTAATTTCATAAAATTAATGAAATAAGATTTCTGAGGGAAGAATGACTTACAGCCAAGAGGTTATAAACGAAATAATGAAGGCAAATATAAATAAGTATTTTTAATTAAGCTGTGAGACAGATATCAATGGCAAGAGTCTCCTGTCTAGGATGAGGAGAGAATCAGGAATTCTAGGACGCTGGACCAAGAAACCTGAATATGACAGTGGGTCATATACCCTGATGGGGGAAAACAGGATCCCAGGAAAAAGATTGTCACGAGTAAATTGCTCAACCTGCCACAACAAGAGATCGCGGGGACCGCGCTCTGAGTAGGTGGTAGCAAGGAGGAAGAGGAGGAATGCTATATGCCGAAGGTCGTCCCAAGCAGCATTAAGTATTGACAAAGTACTCCGCTTGAACCAATGAAGTATTTGACCAGGTGTACAAAGCGGTGTTTCCATGCCCAGTCCTTTTCTTGCTGGAAATCTAGGCAAGAGGGGGGATATGTTGGGATTTTTGCCCATATTCTCAGCCTGCTAGATTGCCTGGTATCACTAGGGGAAAAATTCCCTAAAGCGAAGTGAATTGGAAATCGGTCAACCCAAATTTTGGAGAAACTACATTTGGGGGATTTTAGGATATTTATCTGGTCATATCCGTTGGGGATCAATCTGGATGAATACCCAATATCTCATTGGGTGGAGTGGCCGATGAAATAAGGGCATCTGATAGTAATTAACTATCATGTGTACCAATTGGGATTAGTTGGGTTTCATCACCAACTGATTTGGAATGTTTAATGAGTTGCGAGGAGAGTGATGCTTTTGCAACTAGCAAATCAATTGGTTGCTAGCCAATTATGGATGATTTGCTTGGATCGAGAGAAAAACATTAAGGGTACATTTCTGACTCTTTTTCATTTTAGGTCTCAAGGATGTCTAACGTCGGAATCCTAGTCAGGATGGGGAAGACCATTGCTGCCAAGATGAGGAAGGGTGATTCAATGGTAATGGCTGCCATTTCATCAAAAGAGGTGTCAACTGAGGGTTAGACAGCCAAATCCCCTATAGATTCCCTAGAATTCAATATAAAAAAAGGTAGTAAAAAACTCAAAGAGTAAAACACTTAAAAACACTCAAGTAGAAAACAGTAATGCACTGAAATATACTACTGATTGACATAAGTTTATGGTTGGGAAAGAACTAATAAAGAACCTTATTAGTTTGACTGTAGATTCGGTAATAGTTAGACTATCAGCATCTAGCGTGAAGATTCCATCTTAAGGATATTATTGCAGAAGGCAATAATTGGTAGACTCTCAGAGAAGAGTAGAGATCCGAGTGGGGATCTAGAGATGAAGGGAACCACAGCTAAGGGATTGCTGCCAACCGTGTGTTGGGCCAAAGGGAATGTCATCAGAGGATCTTAACAAAGATTGAGTGGATAGGATTTAGGGAACAAATCCCTAAGAGTGCGATATTCAGTATTATCAGAAATACCAGCTGAAGCGTTGGGCCTGAAGATACTTATAACTTGACTATGGATAATAGTCATCATATTATTATTGGATTATATATATTCTTACAACGCAAGGTGCACGAGGAAACCAAACCTGTTCAGTAGAAATAATACTAGGGTTGACCTACGATAATCAACTCCTAAGAGTAAAATTTTTACAGATATGGTGGGCTAACTTCTTCAAAGCTTGCTTGGGATCAGTCTTATCAGTAAAGATATCTTTGGCAAGTAAAGCTGGAACCCCAGGTTCTTATCCATATAATACTCAGAAAGGCGACATTTTAATTATCTGATGATACCTGATGCATTACGCCATGAGGGCATTTGGTAAGTACTGATCTCAGTGGAGGGGATCTGAAGTAGCCATTTTACATAATATAGAAACCAGCGTCCCATTTGCTCTTTCCACAGTACCGTTGGTTGAAGGGTTGTAGGGGGCAGAAAAGAGCTGTTGGGTGCCCATGGAAGTTGTGAGAATCTTCACCAATAGGGATGTAAAGTTTTTAACCATTATCACAGAGCAAAAATTGGTGGCAACCATGTCAGGTAAATATATACTGGTGGAGGAAAATGGCCGTGGCTTTAGCTTTCTGAGCTGGGTTAGCCACTGCCTCGACCCATTTGGTAAAGCAATCAATGCCAAACAATATAAATCGATTTTAACCCATAGTTTGGGGAAGAGGGCCAACCACATCAAGACTTATTGTTTGAAAAGGCTGTTGAGGGGTGGTAGGCTGATATTGATACTTTGTTTTAAAGTTGGACTGCTTCTTACATGTTAAACAGGCATCCATGACTTCGAAGATGGTCTTCATGATTCCCTCCCAAAAGTAGCGTTCTTTTACCCACTCATAGGTTTTCCGCACTCCACTATGCCCTAGGAGGGTATGAGACTCCATAATGACAGGTACTCGCTCTGAAGGTCGGAGGTAGGGTAACCAATTCACCCCACTTTCTTTTAAAGATGCTCATTATCCACCTTCGTGTTATGAGAATGGCGAACTAGCATCTTCTGAACTGGTTCATCCTCAATCTCCCAAGCATCAGGGGTCATTAGAAGATCATGTAGCCGCTCCTCTTCACTATTATCTAAATGAAGGATGGGCAGCTGAGTCAACCCATCGACATTCATGTGGCTTATCCCAGCTCAGTTGACAGTGGTCATATCATAGTGCTGGAGCTTCAAAGCCCGGAGTGCCAGCGCCCAGTGGGATACTTCATATTTTGTAACCACTTTAAAGAGGCATGATCAGTGACCACCTTAAATAAGGTCCCTTATAAGAAAGGGCGGTAATGTTTAACAGCAAGCAAAATGGCCAGGCATTTCTTCTCCGTGAAGCTATAGTTGCGTTCAGCCTTAGAGAGCATCTTGTTAAAATATGAAATGGGGTGATCAACCCCATGCTCATCCAGTTGAGCCAAAATAGCTCCAACCGTATAGTCAGAAGCATCAGTAAACAGCATAAAGGGTTTAATATAATCAGGGTGACGCAGGATAGGCTGTTGCTGCAGCAGCTTTTTTTTACGTGTCAAAAGCAGCTTGTTGTTCTGCTCCCTAATGAAAAGGGATGTTTTTAGTTAAAACTCGTACAAGGGGTTCACTGAGCTGGGCAAAATTGGGGATGAATTGATAGTAGTACCCATCATGCCCAAAAACAACTGAATATAACGGAGGGTTTTAGAGTAGGCATCTTGGATATCGCCTCAGCCTTATCTTGGAAAGGCTGGATCCCATCGGAAGATCTGACATGCCCCAAGAAGTCTAACTTCTTTTTGAAGAAAGTACATTTGGAGGGCTTCAGCTTAATGTTAGAGGACTGAAACTGTTGTAAAACCTCTAAATGAGAAAGGTGCTCATTAAAGGTTCATGAAAAATGGTGATATCATCTAGATATACAATCATGCAACTGAGCTTCAGGTCCTGCACAATGTGGTCCATGGCTTGCTGGAAAGATGCGGGTGCATTGCAAAGCCCTTGTGGCAATTGGGTAGGTTGGAAAAGACCCTCACTGCAGATAAGCGCACACTTTTCCTGGTCTTGTGGAGAAAGGTCCATTTGCCAGTATCCGCTAGCCAAGTCCATGGCGAAAAGAACTTAGACCCAGAGAGTTGGGCCAGAGCATCATTGATTTGTGGGATGGGGTAGTTGTCCTACTTGGTGAGGTTATTTAGCTTACAATATTCCTTAACTACTTGATGGACACCATTTTTCTTTTTTATTAGAAAAAGAGGGGAAGACCAGGGACTTTGAGAAGGCACTAGTAACCCTGCGTCCAGTAACTGTTTAAGCTCTGTTCTCATCTAGAGCTCCTCAATTTTTGATTTCTGATAAGGCTTGTATCAAATAGGCTTGGCATCCCCAAGATCAATGGTGTGGCACCAGCCCTTCATATGCCCATAGACAGTATCAGATTTAGAGAAGATGTCAGTATAGGACTCCAATAAAAAATGAACTTTATTAAGAACTGCGGGAGTTAGCTCATCAGAAATCTGCACGTTGGGCAAAGTGCAGATCTTTTGTTCAGTGGGTAGTCCCATATCTAGCATAGACCCAATATAATGGACTTGGTGGATGTCATTGATAGGAAGTAATAGGGCTTTTACAATATCCTGATGCTTCTTTACAAACATGTACTTGTTAGTGAGATTTCCCAGCAGAAGATTAATAGGTCGCTGGTAGGAAGGGTCTAGGATACCTGGCAACACCTGAGGTTCCAAAGGGCTTATTCCATCAATGCTTGTTAAGTGCAGAAGGCAGTTGCGGGGGATTTGCATAGTAATTTTGGTGTCTATCACCTTTTGTTCACCCACTCTGATGACTACCTCTTCTGATGCATACAATGGTCTGGAAGTTTTGAATTAAACTTTTTGTTGGGGAAGGTTGTATCTTGAAGTTACACTGGGCGGATTCTCCAAAAATGTAATGAAGTAAATAAGAAAATACAGGTTAAACTCAAACTACTTTTTATTTTCGAAAAGAGGTAATATTTATAAGCTTTTTTACATTTTGTAATCTATCAGAGGGAATTAATCTCTGCACGATCAAATTTTCAATCAGTTGATCAGGATCCAATTGATCATCAACTTTGATAGATTGTGATAGATTGCTCACTCCTTCCAA
>JAKSZP010015261.1:0-29040 GCA_022478985.1 Massospora cicadina | reverse complement strand
CTCCGCCAGAAGATAGCCATCCTGATATACTAGTTGGAGCAAAAAGGTTAGCTCCCTGGGATCAAAAGAACGCCCAAAGTTGTCTACTGAGACAATTGTTGAAGCACAAGACTGAATTTAGTACCCTATTGATCCTTGGGTAGGGTCTACAACCAGGACAACCTCCTTCTCAACAATGGTTTCAGGACAAGTAGATGTCTTAAAAGTTGGCACTATAATAAGCTGCCCAAACTCTGCTGCTTGGAGAGAGCCTGAGAACATATGCATATAAATATTGCTGTTCAGTCAATTAAATTGATGCCGCTGCTCAGGTTCAAGGGAAGCGACGAGTTTTGTGATAGGCAGAGGAAGAGCTGTTTTTTGACATTGAAGATGAATTTGGAAAAAACTTGGGGCTTATATTCCAGTCAAGTGGGGGGAAATGTTATATTTTATTGGTTGACTAAAAATAAACCCTTTGAGAAAACCATCAATGCTGATAGATTACTCCCATTGATGGATCCTTTGATCCTTCCCGATTTATCTGCATAATCTGATAAATCGGATTCACCTCATAACCACTTTAAATGTGTCTGAAGTAACCTGATTATCATAGCTAATAATAGATATGATATAATCACATTATGGCTGATTATGGGTCCACTTGGGTGCAAAGTGGTCTCATGGCATTAACTAAATTGCACCTCCTAAATTAGTGCACTAATCTTAATGCACTAAGTTGGAATTTTGGGTTCAATTAATGAAATTAATTTGTTAAACACTTTAACATAGATGTCCCAATTGAGGGCATACTTAGTGCTATTGAGAGGCCTGCCAATGTCCCAATTAGGGGTGCATCATCTTTATCATTCATATATATTTTTATCCCCATTTATTGTTAATTGTCAAGTTATGATATAGCTCTAATTGGGAAGATTTTAGTGTTGAGTTCACAACACAAAATGTCCCAATTATGAGAGTAAATTTGCCTTCAATTGGGCTAAAACAATTGTTATTTTTAGCCAATTCATGGGCCAAATTGACTTGGGGATATTTCATAATTATTGCCATGACCAGCAGAGGATTGGCATAATATGAATGAACTCATCTAATAAATAAGTTCAGCCAGGAGATGCCTGAGAGGTATATAATACCAGCGCCTGGCTAATTAATAAAACATCATTATTTATCATTTAAATATTGATAATAAATAACTACTGTCTCTTAGTTTATTAATTATTGTTGCCCATCTGTCATCTATCTGATATTCGTATCTGTTGCCGTTACATCTATATTAGATAGTTGTGTGCATTTATACTTCCCAAAGAGAAGTACTTAGTTACCTGCCAGAGAAGTAGTCCCAATTATAGAGGAATAATTTCCTAATTCTGTATGAAGACAGAAGGTCTCATAATTGTTGCCAGTAGACTTAAAAATGGTGAGCATACCAGAGTTACTTGTCTATTATTGAGGATTATTGGAGAATCTATTTCCCAATTATGAGCAGGAGTTTTATTTAAAAAGCGAGTTTTTCCTCAAATTATTGTTAAGTCATTTTAGCTTGAACCATCAGCTGAAAAATTAACAGAGATGATAGGTTGGTTATGGGTGCAGTAGCCCTTTTGTAAATATAAATACATGGTGCTTCCCTTTCAATAAACATTTCCTTTTTCTAATCTAACTTTAGTATAAGTTTATTTTTATTTTGTTGGTTGGGAGTTAAGCTAGGGGATCCCCAAATGGAGCGGGTGACATGTCAAGGGGTCAGCCAGCGCTGCTGGCCCTGTCACCTAAGGCGAAACAGCAATGACTGGCCAATCTCATACTGGTTGACCTGCTGACCAGAAGAGCCCACTTTTGCTGGAAAAGCAATTTTCCAACATTGATGCTCATTACAGGGGACTTTTCTGTTGGGCTGCTTGAGTAGTTGGAGGACAGGTTAGGAGGTGGCAAGAGCCATTGGTTCAGACCTGGTGTTCCTTCAAGGGGGCGCTGGGGTATATTTGGCCCACCATTGGGGTGGGTCGCACTGGAGGAATACCATCTGGTTAAGTGAGGGAAAATGTAAAATTAGCCAAATGGATTCCTTCCAATAATATCAGAATTAGGGGTGTCAGTTAGTTGAGGGGTATTTGCTATCTAATTGCCTAGTTTGATATTACTTTAATGTTATAAAGATTGACACTGGTGACTACTGCCAAGGTTGTCAACAAATTAATACTAATTGTTCAGGTTTGGAGGATACTAGTTCAACGCCAACTGCAAATCATGGGTGATTGTGGGATTTTATAGTGGAAAGCTGATATATTTGTTATCAATCGTCCAAACATGATTTCTCTGTCTCAGGTTAGAGTACCAGCAACTTATGCTGAGGATTTTCAAAGTATTATAAAAGTAGTAATTTATATACAGCTGACTGGCAACTCATGACAAGGTTGAGTCAACCTAATATTCAATGATTGGGATGAGCGGAATGGGAGGGAATCATTACCATGGATGAATGCAATTGGTTAAAGTTCAGGCTTGGCTGGCCGAGGGGTTTTCATAGGTGAAGTAGCCTAGATTATAGATAGTCATCCTTCCCTCCAAATAGAGATTTCTTGTGCCTATCTTTTATTAGTTGTTCATAGTTCATCAGCTATATTAAGGGAAGATTGGACTGGAGATCTCCAAAGTAGGTGCAAGATGATGCGCCTGGAGTGACCAAAGCTGCCAGCTCCCATGCCTCAGCCCTATGAGGAACTGATAGGAACCTGGCCAACCGGCAACCAAAGATGATGTGCTGATGGCCACCAGCCATGAGGGTGGTGCAGCGCGGGAGTGCCATAGCCGCCCAGGATGAAGGGATAAACATGCTGGGGCACACCCAAGAGGGGCTGGCATATGGTCATGAGGGAGAAGGAGAAAAGGGTCAGGTCACCCAGAAAGGGAGCTAAGGATCACTGGTGCACTCCCAAGAAGGACCATGGAGCTAAGTCAAAGTTGTTGGTCTGCTGGGTTGGTGGGTTGGATATGGACCTATAGGGGGTTGATACACCTATGAAGGCGAAACAGCAAGGGTCAGCCAGTCTCCAAACTGGTTGCTTGGCACACTAGCAGAGCCCTTGGTGTTGGAAAAGCGATTTTCTGACAGCTTATAAAGGCAAAATTTAATCTTTAAAAGAAATTACCACCCTCTAATCCCGACATCTGGCTTGTTCCGCCTCAGGACCTTACTCAATACCTCGCATGCTCCCAGGTGGTGCTGAGAAGCCCCCTGAGGCTCCCTCAGAGCAACTTGTGCTTCAGCCTTAGGGTCAAGTATGGGAATCGTTTCCCTTACTTGAGTGCGTCGTCATTGTTATGTCTCAGGTGATGTTTAAGCCTGCCAGTTTTATCAAAATTATGCCCCTTTAATTGATATTTTGATCTAGCTTCCCTAATAAATTCCATGTCACAGTTGCGGAAATGGTGCCACTTGTTTATAAAAACACACCAATCTCAAACATTCATACTTGGTTTCCAGCAGACACCACTTTTGTGATTCTTTTAAGCAGTCTTCCCATCTATCTCTCCCCTAACCAGCTTTGCCATGAACTGCTGGAGGGATTAGCAACCTATGGAGCAGATCCCTTCCTCCAGTTTGTGGTTCCAAATGGAGCCAGCTGACTGGCAGGAGCTTGGGCATTTTCAACCAATCATCCCTTTCCTCAGGACACACACCTTGCCATTCCCCCTTGTACCATTGTTCGCTCCACCCAGACCACACATTATAGGCTCACGTTGAAACTGGATAATAAGTTTGCCTCTTGTGATTTGGACTTGATCACTTGAAGCATAAGTTCCCTAACTCTGCTATCACTGAAGCTTCCGCTTCCCCTCCCTCAAGAGTCAGCCCCACCACCAAATCTGCATCAGTTTTTGAGTGTTAATTCTTACTCACCTTTCCACACCTACCAAGGCCTCAGATTTTGCTGTGCTAGCCAATAAAAATTAGCCAAATAAAACAGTTTCAGGCTGGGTTCTGGCTCAATCCTTAGTCAACTATCTTTGGTTGAAGGTTCATGGACCTTCTGCTTCTAACCTCTGACAATCAGTTCCTGTTTTCAGCCTGAGTATTCCCCTCTCAAACCCTTTTAAAATCTCTCAAATGGGTGAATGATGATTAGTGACATATTCTATGAATCACAACTGTCAGATTCTGGTTGTTAACTCGAAAATAAACCTTCAACAACCATCAGATTATGCCGATTACCCTTTCAACGCTTGAGCTAACGCCTATTGCAATTATATAATTTGGGCTGATTATCTCAATGACAATTTGATCGAGTATTTTATCAGGCGCTTGGCCCTAATACACTCACATATTATGGCAGATTCTGATGCATCAAATCTCAGCAATTGGTCCCAATTATTAAAAACACAATCAATTCAATTTTATACAAAATAATTTGGGGATGACCAGAAGTTACGTAAAAAAGTTTTATGGACAATTAAATGAATGAACAACGTTATCAATTTTCCGCCCTAGGGCGAAAATTTGTATGTCAATACGCATAATTGGCATGATAGCTTTATGTGGACCAGCTGAAAGGGGTTACTTAGTGCTATTGAGGAAGAGGCCTGCTGACATCCCAATTAGGGGTGCGTCATTTTCTTCAATTGAGGCCAAAATTTCACAGAAGGTGTGTTTCATCAGCAGTATGACGAAACTGAAATCCTGAAGATCTTAGGACAACTTGCATGATTTTATCGCAATTTTTGTACTTGAAATCCTCCCTATTTTAAGAGTATTTTGCCACCAATGAACCTAAGAAAAGGTTTCAGTCATAGGCCACGCTGAGTAGCAAAATAGCTGTTGAAATTTTTTGCTGGAATGTGGCCAGGAGATGTTCTAGAGGTATAAATACCAGCGCCTGGCCTAATGACTATTATCTATTAAATAGCTTATAATAAAGTTATATTTATTTCATCACTTTCCTAATTTTCTCATTGAATCCTTTATTTAGAGAAAGTGTTGACAAACTGGAAGGGTCAAATTCCCAGTTTGTAATGAAGCCTGCCTTGGAAGAAGTTCCAGAAACCAAAGTAAAAATCATGCCCAAAATCGGCCAGAAGAGTCAAGGAGAATTTAATAGGCCTAAGAGTTGTTAAACGGTCCAAATTCTGTAAACTACAGGCGCTATAGAGGATCAACCATTGGAACTTTGGACCGAATGGACATGTAGGATATTAATTTCCAAGTGAGCAATCCTCAGATTTTGACACCAACTTTGATTAACCTGGAAATTTTGTTGGCCCACCCAATTTAACTTCTTCTTTATGATTTCATCCATGTAAAAGCTTTTCTACTTACACAACCTTAAATAAAATGGCACTTAAAGTGGCTGCTGCCCCTGCTAAAAAACCTTACCGCCAAGCCCTCCATATGACTATGGAGACACTTGTAAATGGAATTTTTTGCCTGAACTTCCCGCCCAAATTACCCTGATGATGTCCAGGCGCTGATTGAGGAGATCACATTTGGGGCAGGCCATGCATAGATGAAGAAAAACTATTACTTTTTAACTTGAATTACCTCCAAACCTATTAACAAGTTTAAAAGCTTTTTATGTGTGCCAGAGTTGTTTAAACAGGCCAAATTCCAATTTACCCAGTACCTTAAGGCTATGCATATTACTGGCTTTATCAATGAGGAGAACCCTCACCCTGAAAACCTTCAACCACATGCCGCTGATTTCCCAACTCCAATTATGTCTGCCATGTCATGTGTTCTTTGATATAAAAGCTCGGAAATCCTCTCTGTAAGTTTGGTGGAGTTCCATCTCCGTTTGGATTGGGGGTGTTCCCTTTTCTATCCAAGAAGGGTCCAAGAAGGCCAGTGGCCCCCTCATCTCCTAAGGTGACCTCGCTCATGTGGTTGACAAGTAGTGGGTCACTGCATACCTTTAAGTGCCCCACCACCCGTTCCAGTATTAACTTATAATGAAATGATACTACAAATCAAGTGGATTTGTGCTGTTCTGTCATAGTGTTGGTATTCACATGAGACAAAAGGTTTGAATAAAGGTAATGGCCACAATCCTGTGATATTAAGGCCAGATAGCCCCAAACCATTGGTAACAAAGCCCGATGAGTGTGTAATTTTGGCAAAAAAAGTGTTTAGTGTTAAATCTTCAGTAAAGCTTGCCAATGGCATTAGGTCATCGGAAAATGTTGCCACTAGTTCAAAACCCCCACTGGAAGCATCAAAATCCACGTCCAACATTTCTCACTTGGCCTAAGCGGATGTCAAAGTGACTAGGTGTGGGAAGGTTGGCTGTCCTAAACCTGACCTGACCTAATGGGGCTGCCCCTATGAGGGGTGACCTTAGAAGGTTCCAGAAGCCCGTTGGGTAAGAAGCTGTCACTTCTGTTGTTGAAACTGAGGTAATTTATCAATTTAAGTGCCTGTGGATGAAATGACAGTGACTCAGCATGCCACTGTACTTTCAAAGTCAGTTCTAATTAAGTTTGTTTTCCCCACTTGCTTGAAGTTTGCTGGATTATGCCAAATCTTGTGGGCCCCAATCCCATGCTTTTATAAGCTATTCCTCAAATCAATTGACTATTTAAACAGGTGTAACACAATGAGAATATTAACAGTTGATTCTCTTATTTTAAATTTATTTGAAATTTTTCCACACCCAAATTTATTTATTAAAGTTCAATTTTAATGCCAAACCCCTGTGATATCTCCAATGTGGCCCTTAGGCCTTGTATTAACTGGGTCATCCAAGTCATTTTAAGTCCAGGGGAACGTCCCCTGTGTGTTGACTGGGCCCTCTTCCCATTTCCAAACAAAAAGGCTTTGAATAGGGTGGCAGTACCTCTCATCACCCAGGGCAATCTCGCCCACATGGTAGACGAGTGCTGGGTAACAGCCCTCCCTCTTCAGGTCCCTCCCCCAATACCCACATTCTCCTCTCCTGAACTTGTACGCCTGATTGGGGAAATTTGTGCCAAAATTGCCAAAAAGAAGTCAATCAGTCCAAAAATGTGTGGAAACGAGCCTGATGATCAGGATCCACATAGTCAAAAAGGAATGAAGATTGACTCATCAGCTGGAAGTGCTGACAACTTCGATTCAGTCAATATTTTGAGCATTAAAATTAACCCCCCAAAATCGTTGGGTATGATCCCTGATGTGCAGGTAGCAGCATCAAAACCATTGGTGATAGTTTGAAGCTCCCTTCCAGCCAATTGGGTGTTGTGGCTAATGCAATGCTTTTAACTGAACAAACAGCCCAGCGACCAGGCATGGGCGGGTGGGGCATCCTGAACTTGTTCCCAACCAAATGGGACCGCCCCTATGTGGGGTGGCCTTGGGGGATTCCTGTTGCTTGTCAGGCTAGATGCTGTCACGCCAACTGCCAGAAACACAGTCAAGTCTCAGTTTGGAAATTTGAGGTTGAACTAACAGTGACTCAGCCTGCCGCCAAATCCTTTGATGTAAGTTCCCAGTGAACTTATCTGCCCCCATTCCCAAATAATTCGCTAGTTAGATTGCACTTGAGAGACCTACCCCCGCTTGGTTCCTCTCCAATTGACCACTATCTAATCAATCACATCGCACTGAGAAAATTGTTGGTCAATTTTTTTCTTAAGTTTTTCATTAGAAACATTTCCTAAAAATTTAGTTTTTATGTCAAAAAATAAACCGCCTTTTCCGCTGACCCTAGCACACCCCTTGAGGTTAATGGCTGTACTCAACTGGTATTTTATTTTGTGCCTGTATGAGATTCTGGCTCACTGGCAGTTATTGGTGAAATTCCTATACAGTTCCATATCCGTTGTACCAGCAGCAGTGCCTTTGGCATTCTGGTTTGCCGTTCAGGTGCTCTGGCACCTAGGCTGGCAGGCCAGTCTAATTCTTACTTGCTGTTTGCCTGACATAATCAACCAACCATTATTTTTAACCATTTCTGCCTTTCTCATAGATATTGGCGTAGCAATGGCCCCTCCTTTTCAACTAAACCAGGTTTTGAAGAAGATTTTCCCTGTCCACAATAGTCCAGTTCCACTAAAAACTTCAAACCCACACCCCATAGTTGCCGCAGCTATTTTGCCCATGTCACTAGGGTCTGACATCCCGACTTGCAACAAGTTTACCCCCCATAAGAGCCTAGCAGTTTCGCCTGACCCCACTACCATCTCTTCAGTATCACTGGATTCATCCACAACTACCAATAAAGAGAACTTTGCTTACTTCTTATTACCCATGAAGATTCCTGTTGGGTTCCATCATGTCTCCTTTGAGGCCCTGGTGGACACTGGAGCTGCGGGTAATTTTATGAGTGTATAACTGGCCCAGCAATTAAATTTTGACCTGGATGCAGGCCCTTTGGTGATGGTTGCATCGTCAGCCTCCCAAACCTCATACCTGGTTTGCTGACCAGTCACATTTTCAATACCACAGTTCAGCTTCTGTGATCACTTTTCTGCTATGCCAAACCTGGTGTTTCCAGTGATCTTAGGAGTGGGATGGTGGCGCCGGCAGCATTTCAAGATCCACCTGGAGTCTAACATGCTTTCATTCATTAATGATCAACTGGAGGGTGAATTCCCCCTGATTGAAACTCTTAAGAAAGCTCAAGGTCGTAGTTCTATCACTTCCCTCGTCTCTCCTGCAGGCATACCGTCCAATTTTCCAGAAAGTTTAATGCGCTATCAAATTATTTTTAATTCTGAAAAGGTGGATTGTCTGCCTCCTCACACTGGATTCAACTGTGGATTTTGTATGACGGTAAAGTTGGTAAATATCAACTTCCCATTGTATCTCCACACAGCAGGAGGAGGTGGCGCTCAACGCTTGGTTGGACGATATGCTGAAAAAAGGGTGGTTGTTTAAGGAGACATCACCAGTCACATCTCCCATCGTCTTCACTAAAAAAGCCTATGGTTCCCTCCACCCCTGCATGGACTATGGACACTTAAATAAAGTCACGGTTTCTTATCCCTACCCCTGCCTTTAGAGAAGATGATAAGCCAAGAAATCTCCAAGTCTCAGGTGTTTTCAAAGCTGGATATCATCAATGCTTTTAACCAGATTCAGGTAATGAAAGGGTAAGAATGGTTAACAGAGACATGGATGAAGCAAGGCATTTTCCAATTCCGCGTAATGCCCTTTGGGCTGAGGAACGCTCCCACTACATTTCAACGTATGATCAACAATGTACTGGGTAACCTCCAGTTTACTTGCGCGGTCGCTTATATTGACAACATTATGGTTCACTCCCCGACTCCCTACCAACATGCTATTGACTTGTAAGCAGTCGTGGCCACCTTGCATAAGGCAGGCTTGTTCATTAAGCCTTCCAAATGTGAGTTCTATAAGGAGGAAGTTACCTTTCTCAGGAACCTCATCCTTAAAGATGGCTACACAATCCCTCCCAATAAGTTGGATGCTGTCCGAGAATGGCCAACCCCAACTACCCAGAAACAACTATGGAGTTTCTTGGGTGACATCATTTTTTTAAAGAAATTTTCCCCAGCACTGTCCCAACTTGCTGCCCCGCTCCACCCCCTTACAGAGAAGAATGTATCATTTTTCTGGACGCTTAAATGCCAGCAAGCATTCAAATCAATCAAGAAGGTGTTTTTATCCCCTCCCATCCTGAAACACATGGATTCTGCCAATCCATATATTGTTGCATGTGATGCCTCCTTGGTGGCAGTGGGTGCGGTGTTGCTTCAGGAGCACAATGATTTAGAACATCCAGTCACTTATTTTTCCTGAAAATTTACCTCTATGGAGCAATCTTGGGCCATCTATGACAAAGAGTTAGCAGCCGTAGCATGGGCATTAACTCATTGGAGTTACCTGTTACAGGGTGCTCAGCATGAGTTTACTGTTCGCACAGATCACCAGGCTCTCTTGTATTTTCAAAAACCCCAAATATTGGCACGTTGGCAAGCATGAACATATCAGGACTTGTGGAGTTTTAATTTCAAATATGAATTCTGTAAAAGGTGCACTTAACATACTTCCCAATTTCCTCATCCAAAACCTCGCCCATTATCCTACAGATTTAAAAGAAGTGGATCTTGTTACCATTATTCCTGCTGCCCAAATTTTGTCAATTGTTCCCCCCATTGTCTCTTCCGCCGCCCTTACTACTGACGCCCCGCTTGTTGCTCAGGTCTTAGCCAGCCAAATGACCTTCTCTGATGGGGTGTAGTTATTTAAGCAATTGGCCCTTCAAAATCATAAACACTCTCTGTACTCCCTGGTGGAGGGACTCATCTATTTTAGGTCAAGAATTTGGGTTCCTCCTCTTTTCTGAGCAGAGGTATTTTGTGCGCACTATGACCCTCCCATGATTGGCCATACGGGCAACCAAAAAATGCATTGAACTGATTAAGCAAACATATAACTGGGTGGGCTTGACAAAGGAAGTTCTGATTTGGATCACCAAATGTGTTACCTGTGCTCGGGCTAAGTTAGACCATTCAGAAAGGAAGGGCCTCCTTCACCCATTACAACAGGCGGAGGTTCTATGGACATTGATGTCTGTGGACTTCATTGTTGAACTACCCTGATCTAATGGGTCCACAGCATTGATGGTGGTGGTGGATTATTTCACAAAATTTTCCCCCTTTTATTCCCTGTAATTCTGTGATCCCATCTGAAGAGACTGCTCAGCTCTTCATACGCCATATGTTCTTGATGTTTGGTCTTCCACAGGAGATCATCAGTGACTGTGGGCCCCAATTTACAGCACGTTTTTGGAATGAGCTATTATCCATCCTTAAAATCACCCCCTGTTGCTCCACTGCTTACCACCCACAGTCTAATTGACAAACTGAGCGGGTTAACCAAATTTTGGAACAGTATTTGTGCTGTTACACTTTGGTCGCCCAGGATACTTATGCCAATGACCTCCCTCTCACCCAATTCACTTATAACAACAGTACTCATTGTTAAGTTTTCAGCCAATGGTGCAAGCTAAAATAACTTAACAGTGAAATTGAGGATATAAACTCGCTTTTCAAATGGAACTCCTGCTCATAATTGGGAAGTGTATTCTCCAATAATCCTCAATAATAGCCAAGTAACTCCAGTATACTCACCGTTCTTAAGTCTACTGGCACCAACAAATACAAGACCTTCTATCTTTGTACTAAATCAGGAAATTATTCCTCTATAATTGTGGACTGTTTCTCCAGCAGGCAACTATGTACTTCTCTTAGGGAAGAATAAACACACACAACTATCTAATATAGATGTAATGGCAACAGATACAAATATCTGACAGATGACAGATGGATAATAATTAATAAACTAAGCGACAGTAGTTATTAATGATCAATAAACTAGTAAATGATGATTAATTGATTTAGTTGATGTTTTATTAATTGGCCAGGCGCCGGTATTATATACCTCTCAGGAATCTATTGGCTGAACTCATCTATTAGATGAGTTCATTCATATTATGCCAATCCTCTGCTGGTCATGGCAATAATTATGAAAAATCCCCAAGTCAATTTGGCCCATGAATTGACTAAAAATAACAATCATTTCAGCCCAATTGGAGGCAATTTTACTCTCATAATTGGGATGACTTTGGGTTTTGAACTCAACATCAAAATCTTCCCAATTAGAGCTATATCATAACTCGACATCTAATAATAAATGGGAAATAAAAAATATATGATCATAAAAGATGATGCACCCCAATTCAGGATGTTGGCAGGCCTCTCAATAGCACTAATTATATTCATAATTGGGATGAATTTGGACTTTGAAATCAACATCAAAATCTTCCCAATTAGAGCTACATCATAGCTCAACATCTAACAATAAATGGGGAATAAAAAATATATAATTAATGATGACGCACCCCAATTTGGGACGTTGGCAGGCCTCTCAATAGCACTAAGTACGCCCATAATTGGGACGTCTATGTTTAAGTGCTTAATTATCAATTTCATTAAATCAAACCCAACTTCCACCTTAGTGCATTAAGACTTTTACTAATTTAGGAGGTGCAATTTAGTTAATGCCATGGGACCACTTTGCACCCAAGTGTACCCATAATTGGCCATAATATAATATCATAGCTATTATTAGCTACGATAATTGGGCACCTCAAATGCAATTAGAGTGGTTATGAGGTGAATATCATTTATCAAATTATATAGATGAATTGGGAGAATCAAAGGATCCATCAATGGAAGTAATCTATCAGCATTGATGGTTTTCTCAAAGGGTTTATTTTCAAGTCAACCATCAAAATCTAACACTCATGCCTCTATGGGGTTTTCTCCCTATGAAGCAACCCTAGGTTATAACCCCTCATTTTCAGTCAGCTCTTGTATATGTCCAGAGGTTCCTGCTGCCGCAGATCACATTGAGTATATATGGTCAACTCAGTCCTTAGTATGGGAGCACCTCACAAAAGATATTGATGATTTTAAACGGTTTACAGATTGCAAATGGATTCCCAGTCATGATATCATGATGGGTTCTCACGTCATGTTAAACACTCACCACCTGCAGATGCTGGTACCTTCCCAAAAGTTTGCAAGCAAATGTTTGGGTCCCCACCTGGTGGAGGAAGACATGGGCAATGGTGCTTTTTAGTTGAAACTGCCAGCTCATTGAAAATAGCATCTTGTCTTCCATGTGTCCCTGTTGTCCCCGTTCAAGGGGATCATCCCCACCAAACCCAAACTTATTGTGATCAAGGATGCGGAAAAAGCTGAGGTGGAAAACATCTTAACATTCTGCAAATTCCAGCAGTCAGTTCAGTATCTCGTGGCCTGGAAAGGGTATCTGGCTTATGAAGATAGTTGGGTTAAGGCTTATGATTGCACTAACTACATGGAGCTGGTCGAGGCATTTCACAAATCCCACCCTAACACCCCCCATCTCCCCCAAAAGGTTGCAACAGTAATAGCGATCAAGCTACCCAAGGCGCACAAGAATGTGGCCCTCATGCAGCTTCACAGTGGCGGCACCCTTCTGTCAGAAAAAAGGAAAGGATAATGTAAGTCTAAGGGAATGTCCCTTGTGAGTTGACTGGGCCCTCTTCCCATTTCCAAACAAAAAGGCTCCAAAGAGGGTGGTGGTACCTCTCGTCACATAGGGCAATCTCGCCCACATGGTAGACAAGCGCTGGGTAACAGCCCTCCCTCTTCAGGTCCCTCCCCCAATATCCACATTCTCCTCTCCTGAACTTGTACGCCTGATTGAGAAAATTTATGCCAAAATTGCTGAAATGAAGTCAATCAGTCCAAAAATGAATAGAAACAAGCCCAATGATTGGGATCCACATAGTTGAAAAGAAATGAAGATTGACTCATTGGCCAGAAGGGCTGACTATTTTGATTCAGTCAATATTTTGAGCATTAAAGGTACTTTTCTCTCTTGTTGCAATCACTTTTGCAACTTATTCAATTCAAGTCTGATTCTAGTTTGATTATCTCACAGAGGAGATTAGTCTGCGCCCATGTCAGGGAGCAGTTGGGCAAGTAAGGTAAGAGGAGCAGGTGGTAGGCCCGCGGCCTCAAACATTTGAAAACGCCCCGGAGAAACTGGCGGAATAGAAAAAAATTAAAACTGGCGGTCATTATTTCCCCAGAAATCCTCACTTGGCAAGTACAATGCAACCAGTACATCAACACGCCGCACTCCCAACCACTCTCATCAGTGGAATATGGAGTCCGTGTGTTTCTGGACATCCAACAAACAGCTCTATGGGAAAAATTTTGTGGGGATGTGCACACTTTTTTCCCAACCGCGGTGTATGTTGCACCTCACTCCATGTCACATGGTTGGATGGACCTTGGTTTTGAAAACAAGGAGGCAGCAGACGAAGCTGCTGCAGTGCGTGTAGTGATTGACCTCCCTGAAGGGCAACATGTTATTGAAACCAAACGCACCATATGGACAAAATCCAACCAAATTTTCCTCAAGTTTGACTTTTTGCCTACTATGGTAAAACGTGCCATTTTGGAGCAGTACCTGAAAGATGGTCTCACCATTTATGGCGAAATACAATATTTTGAAATGCAATGCTTTACGTTGATGCCACACCTGTGCACCGGCAAAGCCATTGCAGTTCTGACCCCAACTGAGGAGATTTCAAGAGACCTAACCCAGATCCCGCACTCCACATATATTCATATTGAAGGGCATACCACCCACCCTTTCTGGGTAACCGTGGACAGCGCGCCCCCCATCTGCACCCACTGTGATGCATTCAGCCATAAGGCACATGCATGCTCCACCAAGGAGGGCATCACATTCCAAGAGCACCCCTCAGCGGCCATGGCCATTGGAGAGGCGCACTACAAACCAACCACCAGCACCAAAGAGGCTTTCCCGTGGGGAGCACAAGGCTGCTACCTACTGGTAAAACCTATTTCCCTTCAAGAGCAGAAGAAGGCCAAGCAGGCACGCAGGGCCGCAGCCAAGGAAGCGGCCAAAGTCACCACCACTATCCCACACTCCTAATGTCAGGAGGACATCAAAACCTTTGCGGTGGAAGCAACTCAGGAATCCCTCAACCAATCAGATTGGGAAGCCCATGCCGAGTGGGCCACTCAATCTGAGGATCTGATGGGAGACTCAATCTCACCCAATCGTTGCACCCAAGCTCCAGTTGAAACCGACTTGGGGTCCAACCTACCTGAAAATTTTTTTGACCTGATTGTTGGTGCACTGAACTCATCTGCACCGCATAAAATTTGTTTGATGTCGGGGAAACAAAAAGTGAAGGCAAAAGCCAACGCGAACCTTTCTGCTAAAATTAACAAAACTACCGATAGCATTGCTGCAAACACCCATGCTGCCATGAAGGCTCATGGGGATCTAGAGGAGGCTAGTGGGCCCGGGTGCCCACCCCCTCACACCTAAGGTGCAATGGGGGAAACCTTCACTTTAGGAATGTTGAATATTGCCGGACTCAAGGCCTCGCCATCCTGGGCTAGGAAACTGAATTTTTTACAAAAATTTTTACCCGTGGATATCCTGGCCATCCAGGAGTCCCACTGTCTGCGAGCTTCCAAGGATGCTTGGAAAACCATGCTCCTCCCATCCCTATCCTTTTGGTCAGAGTACTGTGGGGTGCTAGTTCAGAAAAACAATTTTTTCAAATTTTTATTATTGGAATCCTTCCTCAATAGCTGAGTCCTCAATGTCACTTTCTCGTGGGCCAATGTGGCACATGCTATCTTCAACATCTATGCCCCAATATGTGCAAAAGAGCGTCAGGGATTTTTCTTGTTAGTCAAATCCCTCCCATTACCCCCAGACCCTTTTGTAGTTGGTGACATGAACTGTTGGCTAAACACACCCACAGACTGTTGGCCTTCCTCCTCCCACGCCCCCCAGGGTCACGTAGAATTTTGCGTTCTAAAGGCCACCCTTGGGTTAATGGATGCGCTGCCATGGCAAGCCCTGCTGCTCAAAAACATGATGCGCCCCCATGTCCACAATGGCCAATTAAGGTCCATGACCCACATCAACCTTATCCTTATGCCAGCGAAATTCCAACCCCACATTTCCCACTTCAAAACAACAAAAATTGAATTCTCCGACCACTGACTGGTCTCAATAACCTACCACCTACCTGTCACAGTGGCTAAGGCCCCACATTGGTGCAAACTCCACCCTACCAAACTTGCGTTGCCAGGATTTTCCACTTGGGTGGAATCAACAACTTTGGCAAAAGAGTTTGTTACACCATTTTGCGTGGACCCCATCTCCATATGGTCAACCTTCAAAGAGGATACCATCCGCCACTCTTGCCACCTCTCCTCCCGGTGCTCACAAACCACATTGGCCATCATTTCGTGCACTTGGGTAGAGTTGGCACACCTGGAGTCCAACATCCCAGCTACAGGCTACAGCCCTGCATGGGTCCAGAAGTGGGCAGAGGCAGCCGCCCACTTCAACGTGCTTGAAAGGCAACACAACCATCAGGTTTGTGTTCAGTACAGGGCCAAACACATTACAGAGAGTGACAAGTGCACCGCATATTTTTTTAAAAAAAAATTTGCACCACGCCAGAGTGTGGCCTGCACACAGGTGCAAAGATTGGATGATTCCATTGCGGATACACCAGCTGAAGTGGCAATCGAAATACAAAAGTATTACTCCAAGTTATACTGATATGATCCAATTCAGCCAGCCAAAGTGGCGGAATTTTTTGACTGAACCCACATCTGCACAATTTCCTGATACCCGGAAATAATGAATTTGATTACTCTGAATGAACTATGGACAGCCATCCATGGTGCACCAAATTGGAAATGCCCAGGCCCAGATGGCATTCCATATGAATTCTATAAAAAGTACTTTCAAACATTTATCCCCACTGCTGCTTGCCTCACTTAACCAGAGCCTTCTGGAAATGCGCCTCCTACCAGGAGGACAAGAGGCCTTCACCGTCACACTCTTCAAGAAAGGGGACAAGCTAGACTTAGCCAACTGGCGCCCCATTTCTTTAACTAACACAGATACAAAAATTTTAACTAAAATCATGGCTAACCGTTTAGGGATTGTAGCATCTGCCACCATCTCCCCAGAACAATTCAGTTTCATACCCAGAAGGTCAATTTGGGACAACATGCACTCTGTGGCTAACGCATGCCAGTCCACAGCCTTTGGGGCACTTGTATTCTTGGACCAACAGAAGGCCTATGATAGAGTAAACTAGGAATACCTCAGGACCTGCCTCCATCAATTCCGCCTACCCCCTCGCTTCATTAACTGGGTAATGCTGCTCACGGAATCTGCAACAATGGCAGTGCGTGGCCCTGGCTTCCTAACGGAAGTAGTCCGCCCTCAAGGGGGCTTATGACAAGGAGACCCCTTAGCCCACGCTTATATAACTTCAGCCTTAACCCACTACTTTGAAACATGAATGCCCAACTCATTGGGGTCCATGTACCAGGCAAGCCCCAGTCAAGATGATGGCATTTGCAGATGACTGTGTGGTTGGGGTGTCTAATAATAAAGATGCACGTGCAATTGAAGCTCTCATCCAGGAGTATTCCCAGGTAAGTAATGCTGCACTGAACGCTTCCAAAACTGAAATCATCCTCCTTGGTAGGTATCAAACCTGCTGGGCCCCAGCAACCAGTGCCCAGCCTGGCCCATCTGCTCGCACACATGCTTGCCCTCCCAAATCACCCCACACCGCCCCACTAGTGCTCCCCTTCGTGCCACGCCCTACCATAGGACTGGTACGCCATCTGGGCGTGTGGATGGAGGCAGGCGGATACGCGTCAGCAGTAATGGAGTGCCGTATTCTGGACAACGTGACAAAGCAAATCGCCTCTCTCAGAGCCCACCTACTTCCCTTACTGGCAGGGTCGTTTTAGCCAACTCTATGCTCCTCTCCAAAGTCTGGTTTGGAGCCCACGCCATCCCCTTCTCCCCAAGCTTTTTCAAATCCTTGTATGCCCTTCTGCAAGGATGGCTTTGGTCATGCCGCCCACCACCAGTACAACTAGAGGTCATGTATGGCCCTCATCATCATGGTGGCATGGGCCTGCTTGACTTCAAAGCCCATGCTGCCAAGATCCTGGGCACCTGGATTGCGGCCATCACTGCCCCTACACTCTCCTCCCAACACTGGTCCTGTGCGGCCTGCTCCAGCTTCTCCCACGCATTGGGCCTTAACAATCCATCGGACCCTCACTCCTTGATGAAATACCTGACTTCACACCCATTGGCCACAGGTCCTCACAGGACTAAAACCCACTACAAATGAATCCTCCTCTCCATGCAGAGCGCTGAGTGGAGATTTTATATTAGCGGACACACAGCCCAAAGAGGCCGCCCCTCTCCTCAATTCACACAAGAGGTACAGGGGCTACCCATCCAAGATGGCGCGATCCCCACACGACCCCATGTCTTATCCAGAGTGGACTACCTGGACATGATGGACATCCCTTACTCCATTGAGACTCAGAAGACTATTTGGAAATATGCACACCATCCTCTGTTGCAGCCTCAAATCCGTTCCCATGTGTGGCGCTGCCTGAGGCGGGTGTACCATATGTCTGAGCGATCTAACGCTTTACACTCATCCTGCGTTGTGTGTGACCAGTATGGAACGCTGTTCCACCGATTGGAGAAGTGTCTTACCTCTAGAGTGATATGGCGCGAAGTTCAACGTCTGCTTGGCCAGGATTAAACACATCCCTTCAGTCTGTTAAGAGATATGTTTGCTTTATCAATGGCTTCCCCCCTTCCACCCTCCCTCCATGCTCTGGTGGTTGCAATCGCCATATGGACCATCCACACGATTGTCTTGGATGCCATCACAGGCTCCACCCCCACCCTCCCAGAAGCTGTCCACAGATTCTGGTCTCATTTGGTAGACCACTTTCAGGCGTGGATATTTGGATACCTCCCACCGCGTCGCCATCAGCTGGTCTCCTCCTGGTTCCCAGTTTGGTTCATCAAATCAGACCCCTTCCTCCACACGTGTTCAATTGTGGTTATGGCCCCTTTAAACGTTCCCTCCCCCTCCCCATAGTGGCGTTCCCGCTGGCAACAAGAGATAGCTTCGCTTCTCTGGGGTGCCTCCCCTGTTCTAAGTTTTATTTCTTTTGGGTCAAATTTGGAAGTGTCCGTCCCATGGTCAGCCTTCCTTGCAATAAGTTTAATTTAAATATTTTGAGCATTAAAATCAACCCCCTCCCAAAATCATTGGGCATGATCCCCAACGTGCAGGTAGCAGCATCAAACACCATTGGTGATAGTTCAAAGCTCCCTTCCAGCCAATTGGGCGTTGCAGATGATGCAACACTTTTAACCAAATGAATGGCCCAGCGACTGGGCACAGGTGGGTTGGGCATCCCAAACCCGATCCCAACCAAATGGGACTGCCCCTATGTGGGGTGGCCTTGGGGGATTCCTGTTGCTTGTCAGGCTAGACGCCATCACACCAACCGCTGGAAATGCAGTCAAGTCTCAGTTTGGACGTTTGAGGTTGAACTAACTGTGACTTGGCCTGCCGCCAAATCCTTTGATGTCAGTTCCCAGTGAACTTATCTGCCCCCATTCCCAAATAATTTTCTGGTTAGGTCAAACTTGAGGGACTTAATCCCATCTTGGTTCCTCTCCAATCAACCACTATTTAATCAGTCACATCACACTGAGGAAATTGTTGGTCAATTTTTCTTTCTTAAGTTTTTCATTAAAAACATTTCCTAAAAATTTAGTTTTTATGTTGAAAAATAAACCATCTTTTCAGCCAACCCTCGTGCACCCATCAGGGTTAACGGCCATACTTGTCTGGTATTTTATTTTGTGCCTGTATGAGATTCTGGATCACTGGCAGTTATTAATGAAATTTCTTTCCAGTTTCATATCTGTCATACCAGCAGCAGTGCCTTTGGCATTCTAGTTTGCCGTTCAGTTGCTCTGGCACCTAGGCTGGCAGGCCAGTCTAATTCTTACTTGCTGTTTGCCTGACAGTCATATTGTTAACTTTGGCAATCTTCACAGTCATTTGGGCTTACATGTTAAGGCCTCTATGAATTTTTTCTGATTTTGCAACCCTCTATGCCCCAGCTCATTGGCCTTGGGTCTTCACCAACTTGGTTCTTAGTCAAGTTGTTTGGTATATTTGTGGCCTGTCAGCACTCTTTTATCAATCACTTATTAGCAAATTTAAACGCCATTTGAGCAGCAATGCCTCTGGCATTTTGGCTCACCTTTTGAGTTCATTTGCATCCTGACTGGCAGGCCAGTCTAAACTCTATATGCCGTTGCTATAACACCCTCTTAGCCTCTTACCTAACTGATATGGCATCTTATGTCATCTTCACAGGACTATATTGAAGGGTTAATTTCCAGGATAAGGCTGGGCTCCAAGTGTTCAAGAAGTTTAAGCTTTATTACCTTTCTGACTTGAGGCACACATTGGATCAACGCTGGGTACAGGCCAGGTATGCCCAGGTTAGTTCAGAGGAAGTGCAACCTGGCCAACCATGTATAACGCCCATAGCATTAAAATGGACATGCTATCACCTGCATTATGATAGCTCAATTTGGTTAATCAGTGAATGGGGGTTCAAACACCCATTCAATTTATAAAATTTCTAACTCATGTCAGGCTCAACTCCAATCGATCACTTGAGTTTGGTCAATTTCAAAGTATGTCACCCAGTTGGATAAAAAGGTGTGCTTATTGGTGTACCAGGGCTAGTACCACTTTCTCTTTTTTATTTTTTAGCACTAGATGGTCCCTAGTACCACTTTCTCTGATTGATGATTTCCTTTAGCTGGCTTAGATATGTTTGCTTGAAACCAACCTTTCTCATTGATTGCCTTCCCTTTAATAAATTCTCCATTAGCTTTGTATTTTTTTCTCATGTTCACTTGGACAAACCTGTGCATGGACCTCTTTGAGGAGATCTTGCACAATGTTAGCCATGTTGTTTGTACAAATTTCATCCTCTAATCTGGTTCACAGCTGGTCCACTTAGTCCTCTCTAGACCAAAGCAAACTTACACTTCTGCACAGAACACCACTTGGATATAGATTCCTCTTTGGAGTTTACCCAAGTCTTGCTGTTTGTACTATTCCTATTATTTTACTCCATGCTTAACACCCTCACCTTATGCTATTTTAGCTCAAGCACCCTCTGTGGTGCTATCTTTCCTTTAATACTGATGATTAGTTCCCTTGCGTTGGTCCTGTGCTCCATGCACCACTTTGCTGAGAACTGGAGTTACAGATAATCTTCTTACATCTTAGGCTAGAAGCCAAAAGAGCCATGTTAGAAAAAATTTTCTTACTGATAATTTTTTTGTTTGCTAGTTTAAAAATTAAGATGCGTGGAGGGCCCACCTTTTTGGGTTGGGCACCACTAGTGCTAAAAAATAAAAGAAAATACCAAATTTACTATAGTATTAATAAAAAATTAAGTTGTTCTAAAGATAAATCTTATTCATAAAATTCTTACAGATTAAAATTTTAGTATGCTTTAATGATATACTAAAGATAAGTAATTTTTTTAAAAAAAATAAATTTTTGAATTTTTATAGATAAATTGGAATCTTCCTAGATCTACTTATATTTATAACCTATGGTATATATCCTTATTGATAAAAATATGATACTATATTAGAAGACTAATTATAACCTCAACACTTAAAATTTATATTAGTCTACTAATTAAAGTAAAAAGAATTTGTGACAAACTTTTCATCTTTTTACACCAACATAAAACTATACTTTTACTTTTTAGCTGCAAAGGTATAGTTCAATAGAAAGTATTATTCGCTGCTATACCTATGGACATAGATGTGATTTGAGTAAGTAACATCATTTTACTGATTTAACCCTTTCACTGATTACAAAAATCCTTTATTTTTTGGCCCTTAAATTTGGCAAAAATTTTATAGCCACCGTTTACACTTTTTATAATCATTTTGGTCCTTGTCTGTAACTTAAATATAGTAACTTGGAATAAAAATATTTAAGCCTTATTCCTTGGATGCATATATGCATTTTTAGATTTACATCGCCCTTATTTTTTATCGCATATTACGTTTTTAGATTTACATAAACCCCGATTTTTTGGATGCATAATACATTTCTAGATTTACATAAATCTCCATTTTTTGGACACATATATACGTCAGATCAGTGAAAGGGTTAAAGCTTTCTAGATGTTATACCTTTGATCAAAAGATAACCTAAATTACAAAGTTTCATATAATTTTTACTTTCAGACTCTTATTTTACCTCAAGTCTATATGACGTTTTGATTGGCTAATAAATTTATTGAACTTGGTCTATTTTAACTGAAGAGGTGGGTAAAAAAGATAGAGATCATATTAAATTGCAATAAAGTTTTAGACTATGACCAAATTAAAACCGTACAAACTGGATTTGTCGAAACTGGTGGAGAATATAGGGAAAAGGATCAAAGATCAGTTAGAATCAAAAACTTTCGCATGAAGTTCCTAATTGAGAAACACGATATCAGAATCGAGTTTAGTTGAAGATTAATTAAGGTAAACTGCTTAGAGTTTATCAAACTATAGTAAATCACCATAATTAGTAGTATGCTTTATTTAGATTGGATCTAGAATGCCGTTAAACAATTTTAGAAATACGAGAAAACTTAATCATCGAAACAAGGGATATCCTAGTTCTAATATAGTGGAGCGCCAGTGTGCGGAAATCCATTTTACGATCATTATCCATTTATATAAAGTCTAGATTTCAAATCCAAAAAAGAAAACTTAGATGAGACATTTATTATCCACATTATATCATATTATCTCCAGCAATCTAAGCTTACAACTTAAACGTAACTCATTTTTAAAATCGCCGAGAGGTAAAAATAAGCGATAAACTTTCTAAAGTTTAATAGTGCAGCGAGGTTATTCATGTTATCTAATTTGATAGCTTAAATTGTTGCCCGATTAAAATTAGAGGATATACAGTAGGACCTCCGTATATCGAATTTGATGGTTCCTAAGAAGAAATTCGATATATAGAAATTTCGATATACAGAAATCTTTCATTATTATTCGTAGGTTAGGAAATTTTCACGGGACTTAAAAAATCGATAAATGGAGATTTTCGATATATAGAAGTTCGATATACAGAGGCCCTACTGTATGATAAGAAAGTTGCTTCTATAGGTTCTTATGAAGATATATTTCTATTGCTGTAATACCTAGGAGTTATATAAATTTGGATTTAAAATCTGCACAAGTCAGGTTGTCGAATATTTCTTTAAGCAAGCTTAAACTTTTTAGGTGTAACATATTTTTAAAAATAAAAATAATTAAACTCTAATAATTTGTATCTACTTTATAATAGCTTCTTATTCCACCCTTTTTAAAGGTATAGCCAAGGTAGATACTTGAGATTCTGACTTATAACTATAACTATTGAGCTATAATTGCAAAGTAGATAAGATTTGATATCATATACCTAAATATTTTAACATCTTAATTAGTATTCACTAAGAAAAATAGCTTTAACAGTTGCTTTATGATTATTATCTCTTAAGGTAAAAAATACATATTATGTTGTATAATAGAGCTGTATTTTTAAAAACTAGTTTATCCCAATTTTACTTCTTTGTATACTTTATAAGTTAATACTTCTGCTACCATTTATATCCGTTTTGAGTTACCTAAAAGTAATTATTGCCAAGAGCAAAACAAAAATTATATTTTGGATTAAAGGGTTTTTTAAAAGAGAAGATTAATTTTAATTTTATTCGAGGTGGGCCGACCTGGGGACAATACCGCACCGATTAGGGAAGTGAAGAAAATGGGAAAGGAGGATAAAACCCGGAAAACCTCCATGCGCGGCGTATGATAGGCCAGGAACTCCATGGACCGCCTTTGTTATTCGCTATCTCGGTTCGGGGCATTGGCGCGCAAAACCAACACAGTCAAAATCGTCTTCTACCCAAAGTCCATTATCGGGATCGAACTCGTGAGGCAGTGGTAGAGGGTCCATACTCTACCACTTGGGTATCCTCCCTTAAAAAGAGAAGATTATTACTTTACTCATTTACTATTATAGTTACCCAAGTAAGCTATTCCATATAATTTTTAATCTAAATTATACATATGTTAGTTACCTAAAATCTATTTTAAAAATCTCATACCTTATATTATGCTGATTATATAGAATTTGATTCTTTTTTATTATCTTGAAAAGATCAAAGTACTTTATTATACTAGTATAAATAAGGTTAGCATACTTTATATATTTAATTTTCTAAAAATTTTTATCACAAAAAAATCTTTTTGATTAAAGCATGATATATTTAAATCTATAAAAAGTAAAGTATATATAATTATTCAGAGACAATATGCTACTGATTTCTTGTTTAATATAAAAGAGTGACAAAAACACTTGTAATAATAGTATCTTCTTAATATAGTAAATTAGTAAAAATCTATTTTTTCAAACTTTATAGTTATATTGTCATAGTCCTTATCTAGTATTTGAAAGAAGTATAATATTCCAGGGTTTCCATAGATTACATATTTTTGCCATATCTAAAATGAAGATGACAAGTATTGATATAGTAAAATGGCATATAGTAGAAGGTTTCCAAAAACTTTTAGTTAAAAACCAGTTATCAGAATTTAAGATAACAAACAAATAAAATGCCCCACTTCTGAATTGAGCCATGATAATTAACTCTTAAACCTATCTGAACAAAGCTGACTTCAGGATTCTCATCCCCAATTCATGAGTCATGTGGGGTAGAGTTTCCACCACTTTGGTCATGTAGGTGGTGAGATACACTGAGGATTCCCAACAGGTGATCAATCCAGAAGGCCAGGAAAGATCCTGAAAGGATGGGGCCACGATGATCCTTGAGGCACCATGTCCCCACTTACCCTATAAATATCAACACCTTTTAACCTTATAAGATATTCAGTATTCTATCCATTTTTCATTTCCTTCTCAACCATTTTTACAAATTTGCAGTTTAGAGCTAGCTTTGAACCTCAGCAACAATCTAGAGAACTGTAACACTGAAAAATGTGGTGCTCACTATAGGGGGCTTTGAGCTGTTCTAAGTGAAAATGTTTATCATAAATAATGGAGAATACTAGTAGCCCTGAAGACTAATCTACTGGTCAGTTGAGAAGCATCACTTGATGGGTTAATACCTCACAATATGAAATACCACCCTTTCAGCCTAAGAGGTTAGAATTCAGGGTCACATTCCAGTTCTCCCTGCCCTCTATTGATGTAAGTCAGTACCAACTTCAGTACAATAACCTTAAAAATGTTGCCCAACAATAATAAATAGCATCTACTCTGTGGGTGCTTGCTCCAGCTGCTCCAGTGTCTCTTATGTTCCCTCTATCATGTGAGACCTCTATAACTCATCCCAGCTGCCAGCAGGAAAACTTTCCCTGAGTCCTGAATGCTACCTTTGCAACTTTAATCACTCAGCTATTCATCACTTACTTCAATTAGTTAGGTTACACCATCAAGAAGTCTTCTAACAACTGGGGCTCACCCAGGCCTTGCACTCTCACATTGTTGATTTCTATAATGCATCCTCCTCCTTTGTTCATGACAACCATGAGGCATTTTTGATAACTGACGGTTGATCAAGAAGGTCTAGACCAAATTGTGGTGTTAGATAGTGGAATATCTGGCTATCTTAATGATTAGCTGTGGCAGAATTCCAACTTTTTAAGGCAACTTGGAATCAGCGCCTCCTCCAAGTTGAGGATCTGTTACAAGCCCTGAAAAAACACTATTGGGAGTTGGCCTCTCTTGACTACTCCTCCAGAAGTGAAGGTCCTGAAGGGCCTAGGGGGCCTAAAGGCTTCAAAGGGCGTGAATACCCTGAAGGATCAGAGGGTCCGCATGGATTTTTCAGGCCTCCAAATCCCTCAGCTCCCACTCCTGATGGCCCTGAGGACCCATGGCATAAGGATGTGATAACAGCCTTGGCTGCCCTATGCAATCAAATTCAGAATGTAGCTCAGGGATGAAAACTTTAAGTGGATGGAGTCCCCCTTGACCCTAGGGTCTCCATTGAGGCACTTTCAGACAAAGTAAACAACTGCAGTGCCTTCACCAAGCTTACCAATACTCACATTTCTCAGCTAAACAAACTTGTTGAGAGTTTAAAATCCATTTGACTACATTTGAGAGCCAGCTTCACCTTCAGGGCGCTGACATTCAATCTCTAAAGGAGCAAGTAACAAATAAGGCTTTTGTTTCCTCCCTCAACCAAAATTAGGATGATATCCAAGAGGACCTTGAGGGCCTACAGCGACAGCTGGACTAGCAGGCACCCTGCAACTACGCTGAGACCAAGATCTTAGAGCCAGCGCTCAACCCTGGTGTTAACACCCTCTCCACTCCTCTTGTAACTAACTTTAAACCTAGTTTTAAAGAAAGATTCACCCGACTAGGAGAGCATTGCATCCTTCTTGTACACATATGAGAGCTCCATGGAGGAGGCCACTGACTGGCATAAGGTAAATACTTATCCATTCCTGCCTAGATAGCACTTCCTGGGAGATTATAACCCCCATTTAAAGGAGTGTAACAATTGGGAACAGGTCCATACATCCTAAATCCAAGAGTTCAGCAGCAATTAAACACTGGCCAACCAGAAACAGGCGCTCATGGGTATCCAACTGAATAAAGGAGAAAGACCATGGAGTTTACCAGCTGATTTTATGCCCAAGCACAACCCTTAGTTACTACAAATTGTATCACCCTGAATGATGCTATTACCACTGCCATTTCTGCGTTGAAATCTTACCCTGAGGTTCAAATGCACATATTTGAGCAGAAGAATGGGTTTACCTGTATCTGAGAGATTATGGAAGCACTTAACGAGATCCCTGCATTGACTCTACACTTTAAGGTTACATTTATAGACTCCTCTAACTGTTCTAGAGTCCATGTGCTCAAAAACTAGAACAATCATCAACCTCAATGCACTTACTGCAACAGTTTCAGACACAGTGCCAAGACTTGCTGGAAATGACTTGCTGAGGAGGTGGGAAAAGGGCCGTCAGCATGAAGGACGAGGCGCTCCATGCTGGCATCCCTACCCAGCCTCAAGAATCTCTATAACCTTGAACAAACCTGGAGCTATTGCACCTGGAGAAGAAGTTTTGGTATCCAATGATAATAAAGAAATTGATACTGCTTACTCTTCTTCCAATGACTCTCCCATGTTCCTCACTCTGCTAAAGTTTGGAAGTCTGGTTACCCAGGTCACATTTCAAGTTCATAAAATACCAGTCCTTGCCACAGTTGACAGTGGCTCCCCTATGAACATCATTTCATCTAAGTTAATGAAGCGCATCAAGATTGCTTTGGACTTGCCACACTATATAGAGTATGGCAGGGTTGGCCCACAATGTACCCAATCTATAGGGGCCAATTCCTATCTACCATTATGGGTTGAAAAGCTTACTGTGAACACCCCACTGTCATTCTAGATAATCCAAACTATGACCTGCTCCTTAGGACTCAGTTCCTTTGAGACTATTCAGGAGTACTACATTATGATGGCAGCTTTCTATCCCTACTAGAGCAATAGATCCCTCTGATCTTTGAGACCTCTTATGAATCTAAAACTGAGGTCAAAGCCTGAGCCTGTTTACTAGGAAATGAAGGCCAAATTGATTGTCTCAAATATCACATTAGGGGCTCTTGAGTCTGACTGCCCCCTCCTGCTGCTGATGGGCAAGAGGGCATGCTGATCTACTTACATAGGGTGACTACCATACCTCTGAAGTCCCAAGTCATTGCTGACACCCAAGTACATGTCAACATCCCCTCGGGATACCTATTGGAAATCTGAGGCCAAGACAACCCATCCATGAAAGAGGTGCTAATATTCCTGGGGATCCTAGATCCACCTTATGCCGGATCTATGTTGGTGTTGTTGGCCAAACTTACTAACAAACCTAAAATAGTAGGTCCAAACAGTCCTGCCGCCTATGTCTATCTTCTACTGGTGGAGGCTATTGCTGATGTCCAAATCTTTAGGGACTTAAGAGATTTCAGCTTGGAGACAACTTTATTGGTCAGCCTGGTCAACACCAATTTTGGAAAATACCCCTCAGATGACAAAAAACATAAGGTTCAAGGGTTGTTGGAGGAGTATTCAGACCTATTTTTGGCCTCAACCTATGACTTCAGAAGAATAAATGGAGTCCTACGTTATGTAGAAAATGGGGACTCATCACCCTTCCAGTCCTAACCTTACTGAAATAGCAAGGTTGAAGAGGCCTATGTGACAATGGAACTCAAACAACTACTCGATGCTAAAATTCTGGTATCATTGTGCAGCCCTTGGGCCTCTCCTCTTCTGCTGGTTTTGAAGAAGAACAGCAGCCACCAGGTGGTGATGGACTACTGGTGACTCAACTCCATTACCAAAAATGACAATTATCCTCTGCCCTGAATTGATTCCCTCCGTCTGTTTGCCAGATTTCAGTACTTTTCTGCCATTGAGTTTGCCACCGGATATTGGCAAGTTGAGTTCACCCCTGAAGATTGAGCTAAGTGCTTTCTCATAGCCAACACAGGACTATTTGAGCCCACAAGGATGCCCCAGGGCCTTTGTAACGCCCCAGCCACTTTCCAACGTGCCATGGATGGGATCCTTAGGGACTTGAAGCTTTCAAGTATCCTCATCTACCTATATGATATTACTGTTTACATAAACCTTTAATGGGTACATCGAGCATCTCAGGGAAGTCTTCAATTGGCTACAAAAGGATTTATAAATCTTAAACCTTTAAAGTGCTCTTTCTTCCAATCTGAACTGGAGTTCCTGGGACACAAAGTTTCTAAGGATGGCATCCAGCTTATACCAGAAAAGGTCAACGCCATAGAGAGAATGTCACACCCCCAAAGCTTAAGGAATATCCAGATATTCCCGGGAATGGTGGTATATTATTGTCAGTTTATCCCCCAGTTTGCCGACCTAGCTGAGCCACTATTCTACATTTTGCATAAGAATGTGCCATTTGAATGGCAGCCTGAACAAGTACAGGCTTGAAATGCCTTGAGAACTGCTCTATGTACTAAACCCATTTTAGTCCACCCATGCTTTAACCAACCCTTCTTGTTGTTTACAGATGCAAGTGATGTTGCTGTTTGGGCTATCCTAGCCCAACATGATGAAAGCCAAGTTGACCGTCCCATAGCTATTTTAGTAAAATGCTGAGTAAAGCTGAACAAAAATACAGCGTTACCTAGAGGGAGTTCCTGGATGTTTTGCTAGCCATCAAACATTTCCAGCCTCATCTCAGTGATACTCATTTTACCATTGTTACAGATCACTCCTCGCTCTGGTGGCTCCAGAAAATGAAGGACCCAGATGTCTAACTAGCCAGGTGGGCTTTACGACTACAGAGCTATGATTTCACCATTGTCCATCATGCAGGTGCAATTCACTAAATGCCGCTGGCCTCTTTAGGATGCTGGTGTAGCAGCTTTGACCCTGAGGAGGACCAGCTGTATGATCTAATATGTCAACCTGAGCAGTGGGAATTGTAAACTCCCAAGGTCCAAGCTGAACTCTGAAGAA
>JAKSZP010015260.1:0-29097 GCA_022478985.1 Massospora cicadina | reverse complement strand
GAAAAAGTTTTATAAAAAAAGTAAAAACTATAACTTGATACCCTAACATAGACAGGGTACTAGTTTTTATGCTATTTAGGTGAGGGGCAGGCTTCTAGTTGAACTACTGTATTGGGGAGCAGTTTCCATTTAAAATATGTTAATTAACGTTTTAATCCCTGATGTACCCTAAATAGTATCATCTAAGTGTTAAGTCATTCTTGTGATTATTTATCGAATTCTAAATGTCCAAAATTACCTTCTCAAGTCTGGAATGAAATGTCTTTTTTTATCCTTTTTTCAGCCTTTTCTTTTTAACTTTTTGCTTGATTTTGGATGGCTGGTAAGTTTACAACACTCAGTTTCAATTCTAGTTGAGGCCCTTGTCAGGGGCAGGAAATGGGCCATGTTTGAGAGCCTCTTGTGAAATTTATCTTCATAAAGTTGTTTCCTTTTAAATAAAAACTGAAGATCTTGGAGCTTGAAGGGGTTTGGACTAATGAACGAAAGGGGGAAAAGGCATGGAACAAGCAGGGAGGGGAAGCCATCACTCATCTTTCATCCTGGGTATGCCATAGGTTAAAGATCTTAGTAAGGGGAAGGGCCTTGGAGTTTAATCCATTCCTAGCCCTTAAAGGGTGCATAACACTGTCCATCCTGATAGCTATAGCCAAGGTACTAACATTACCCTTTCTTATGAGGACAAGGTTTACTCCCCCTTCCAGGAGCTTGGCCAGAACATCATTCTTGTGCAAGATAGTGAGTTTAATGGCTGCAATGGCCTCCTTCTGAAGAAGGACAGGTGATGGTGCTTTGAGTTTGGCCTTGTGAAACCCAGTAATTAACTCCTGACAGTTTTTGAAATCTTTGGGTGGTTTCCTGCTATCCTCAAAAGATGGGAACCATTTTAATAATACCATATACTTCAAACTGCATTTGACTCTAAAAGAGTTTAATATTTGCTTCACTTTAAACTTTGGTGCACCCTATACCATGATGGGCTTTACCTCCGCAGGATTCTGTCCTTTTGATTGTAATACGTGTAATGGGTGGTTTAGCATCAGTACGCCACAAAGAATTGGAATAGTACTAGCCATGTCACTGACCACATTACGGATAGCCTGAAGAGAACTATCCCAGAACCTGCGCGCCATGCCTATTGTCATGACATATTATCCAATAACAGTCACATTTACACTGCATGCCTAAAACAGGGTATGGCTCTAGGACAGCGTTAAGAATGAGGCAAAGCCTGGCTTAGTAAGCTACTGAGCTAATCCTACAGATCTAAATTTTATAGTATATATAAAAGAAAAGTATTCTATAATCAACTATATATGATAGTGCAAAAATCTGGGTGCTATTGACCTCAACTATCCCTGTAGTGAGCAACAATGTTAAAATTGGAAACTGTTGGCTACTCAACTTCCTCCTTTGGAATGTGCATCAATATATATAAATTTTGAGATAATACTCTTTTAGGATTATAATTCCTTTCAGATCCCAAGTTTTCTTGTACAGGTTCTTAATATGTGCAACCAAAATTGTTAATAGATTAAATTATAAATATGTGGTTGATTGATACTAGCTTGGAGACTAGTATACAGTTGAGTTGTTCATGACAAGGTATTTCTCCTACTTTGGAATATCCGCTGAACAGTTACAACGATCCTTCAACCCACTGGTAAAGGTAATCAATAGCTCAGATAACAAGGGAGTTCCTCACCCTTTAACTCCTCCTAAGAGTTGGAAACTTCTGGATGATAACACAACAGAACTTAACCCAATGATAGCAGGTTCAGAGGTTCTAAGGAAACTTCTACTATCAAGATTTGACTCATAATTCCAACTTAGAGGTCTCGCATTGGACTTATCTGGCAATTATAGTTCAGTGGCCTTCTTGGTGAACTATTATCCTTAACTAACTCTTTTATGAAGATGCCACGTAGAACTTGACAGTAATCAGCTTAGGGATATCTGGTCCCTCTACTCTAATCCAAAGGTGTATAAAAAATATACCAAATGTATAATAAACTAAATATATTCAGGCCTTATAAAATACCTCTTTTAATGTTTTTTAAGGCAGTATATAGGGAAATCAGCGCACAGCGCCTAGGTTGGTGCCCCAATTTATAACAGCAGCCATTGCTGATGAATTCACCGTCCAGTGTAGAGCAAAATAATGATATTCCTCATCAGGTTGGTCAGGCTCTCTCCCCTATTTTAAGACATGGTGGAGCAACTTTAAACTAGCCCATATAAATCATGGCCCCAAAGCCCACAGCAATTAATAGCCATTCAAGGCTTTAAGTAAATCTAAATTAGAGAAAGAGACTGCGAGAAACATAAAGTTTATTTGAATAATGCCCTGATGTATTTATAGGACCTTGAGGCTATACTTGGGATCAGTAAGGGGATGATTCGAGACAGGGAGATCTCAGCATCAGTTGCCAATGATGAGATAAATGTAATATAATTATTATTACAAAAGAGGATTGGGATCACCCTTGGATTTAGTCACTGGTGATTCTTGTAAGGATTAATTGATTGGGTTAGAATCAGATGGTAATTTCTCATGATCTGATTAATTTTTCAACATCCTCAGCATTAGTCGCTGTTGTTGATTATTAATTTATTAAATGTTATCAGGGCTGATCCCTGATACTTCAGATTGGGCTTAACTCAAGTTAATGAGGAGCCCAATATGTCATCTGCCCATAGGCAATTTGCGACACCCAGTCAGGGCTTCTAAAAAAAGAGAATTATGAGAGAGACCCCTTAAGCCTCAGATAGGGGTCAGAGCTAAGGCTGTTGCACCAGATCTGGATGGCAGGGTTGTACGGCTAAGGTAGCCATTGCAGACACAATGTAGGGATCTGGCAAGTGTCATTAGAGAGTGGCACTGGAATCACCATAAGAGCCAGCATTAGGAATATGTCCCAGCATTGGCATAAAAGCTGGCATTGGGGATTAACTCTGGAGATATAAATTGTCAGCTTTGGCCCACCGGATCCTCCTATAGTTTTGAGGGGGCACTAAACCCCCTCCATTCTGGCTTGTACGCTTTGGGCAGGGGCCAGGGTAACCAGAGCTTGTCTGCCCAGTATCAGAATCATACCATCTGGAGGGAAGCCCTGACTAATCCTACTGCTTCCAACCTGTTTTGACCACTGGAATGGCGGATCAAGGGCCAGGACAGGTCATACTTCTGGGTTGTTTAGGCTCAGGGTAAGCTCTGGGCCAAAGACCCTCTGTGCAGTGGCTGCTCCTCATCCTTCCTTGGGATTAGCTCTTGAAGGGAACTCAGGTGCACCTGGCAGGGAGCACCAATTATTCCAGACATGGGGAGCAACACCACTCAGCTCATATTAAATCAAAGTCCTGAAGCCCATTAGAGAGTTTACAGGCCTTAGAAGCTAAAAAAGGAAAAAAGATTGTGAGAAAATGGTAATTTTATAAAAATAATACACTGAGGTATTTATAGGACCTTTAGGCTATAATCATTATCAAGAAGGGGAGGATTCAGGATATGGAGACCTTGGCATCAGTTGACAATGATGAGAAAAATATAAAATACTTATTAATACAAAAGGGGATTTGGGATCATCCTTGGCATTAGTGAATTGAATCCTGAAAGAGTTAATTGATATGGTCAGCATCAGATAGAAATTCCCTGAAACCCAATTGATGGTTTGCCATCCTCAGAATTAGTCACCAGTTTTGATTATTAAAATATTAAATATTATAGGGTTTAAACCCAAGGGCTTTTGCCCTTCAGGCTTCATGATAAGAATATTTTCGGTGCAAAATCGGCCAAAAGAAGAAATGATGGACATCCACAAGTTCCTAATAATAATGAGACTAACTTAAAATTGTGTGATAATTTTGTCAGCCAAAAAACCCAAGCCAATTCTCATTGAAACCCACAAAATGGGGTAACATGATTTTAAATCCTTTTTTTAGTACTAGATGGTCCCAACCTGAGGGGGGGATTCATCGATGTATGATTTTAAATCCTTTATGGGTAACTAAACCAATATTTAGCAGTAATATTGCTTTGACCATGAAGCAGACCATGGGGCATCCATTGGATGGTACACCACAAGCCATGACCAGGTCTATTTAAGCACCTATGCGGGGACCACTCCTTTTTATAGGCATGGCGGGGCCCCCCAAGGTAAAATAATTTTATTGAATTAAGATTTGCTAGTTTTTATCAAATCATTACCCCATGGGTACATCTTAGCTAAACATAATTCCCCATCCATCTTTCTTCCTTAGTGAAGCGAGTTTTTGAGCTTCAATAGGCTAAAAACAAATATCACCTAATTCGGATTTCCCTAAGCTATCCAAACGGCAAGCCTCAACGCTTTAAATACTATTATTGATTTATTATATATGCTTTCTTTTTACCTCCTCACGGCGCCTAATATCCCTATTTAAAAGTAAACACATTTAGTATATATTTTTTTTATTTTCATATAAGTTGTGAGTAAAAACCTTAAATCACATTGTTAGATTCACAGCAAAAGAAACACCACTGAGCCTTTTCTCAAATAAAAATCCAACAAGCCCATAGGCAAGTCATAACCCTAAGCAGCTCTTCCTCAATAAAGGGAAAATCCTGAAAACCTACTGGAACGCAACCTTCTCTGGATTAAAATGAAGAATGTGATAACGCCTTCACTCACCTCAGCAATTCACACTTACCAGGTTAGCACACTGCTTAGGTAATGGGGCCCTTGCCCATAACCATCAAGTCACAATGCCCAGAAGGTTAAATCACCAGTTAATATCAAGGTGGCATCACTCGCTTAGCAACTAATAAATCCCTTAGTTGAATTGTGTTAAAACCCAATTGATCCTCCAAGCCAATATAATTATCAATATGTAAATTGACAGTTTAATTGCTTGTTTATTATGGGTATTTTTCTGTCAAAACACTATCAATCCAGTGGATCAAAACCCAAATTGATAATATTTGTTTGGGATAATTTGCCAAACAATAGTCACCATATAAGAATGATAACTCCCATATCCAATAGAGGGCCTCAACCCCTAGCGGATAAGCAGACTTATTATCATGGTCAGGCGGGATAATATGCTCATATTCCAAAATCATAACATATGCACCCACTTGAGCGGATTATCCAGCAGAAAATAAATTTTTATGGATGGATGTCTCCTCAGGCCATGGTCATGTTTCAGCCATCATATTTAGATACAACTTTAGCAGAGCCAGTTTCCCCAACTAGACACTTCATATCATATTCAGTCATCACAGCTCCTCTTATTCATTCCCTCCTTGCTGCTGCCTTCATAGAACGCGGTTAAAAGAACATGCCATTCCAGAATATTTTAGTTGTTCTTACCAACAATACCTTTTGGAATTCCTGTATTCTCAAGGGGGCTTTCACAAAACTTCATCTAAGTATATTCTCAAGCAGTTTCCATGATTCCTTTGTTCCTGTACTCCCCCAGGTTGGGCTTTAACAACTCCTCATTGTTCACAAGAGCTTCTCAGTCGGCTTTGCTGAGTTCTTGTTCCTGTACTCCACCTTGATGTGATTAGCATTTTTTTAAAAAGACTAGATTTTATCTTAGGGACTAATTGCAGCAGATCTTGTTTTAGCCAGTTCTGATCCTACCAATGCTTTTTCCTTTTAAGCGCCTTAGGACTTCTTTCTGGAGGAAACAGTTAAAACCCAAGCTGGTTCTACCGCTGACAACGGTCTTCTCCATCATTACTCATCCCCTCCTTATCCTTTGAAGGTGGGTCTACCGCTGATGCATTTTCATCACAGTCCAATAAAAAATCAATATTTTTAGATATATCTTTTCTTAATATATCTTTTTTCTTTTATAATTTTTCTTACTTCATTTTTTGTATCTTTTCTTTGCAGTAATACTTAACCCATAAATAGGTTCAGAGGTCATTTCTTCACCTCTTTTCTGGTTCAGAGGTCTATTTTCAAGACTTAATTAACTCTTTCAGTTTAACAGTCTCTACTGAGACTTGACCATCTCTTCTGGCTCTGCGGATGTAAAAATTTATAGGTTTTATGATTATTCTCAGCTAATAACCCCAATAAATATATTACTTGCACAGGTTTGTGTTTTTTGAAATTCTTGGCATTGTATGATAGTATTTAAAATGATAGTTGATAATAGTATGGCGACTATTAACCATAGTTGTATTGGAGTATTAGATTTTGGTTTAACGCTTGGCCATTATTTCCTCTCGAAATACTTATGATGTCATGAATAGGGATTTGTTCCCTCTTACCACCTGACTTGATCTATGCTCATATCCCTCTTTACAATTTCTCTGGTTTGACACACTGTCAGAAGTAATCCCCAAATTAATTCAGCTTCTTCTCTGAATCTCCGCTCAGATCCTTACTCTTTGACTTAAAAAGTCTCCCAATTATTGCACATAGCAAGAGTATCCTTGAGAAGAATAGAACTCTAAATAGATTATGACATTGTTTACTAAGCTAATACTCTAGTAAGAGTGATCTGTTAATTTTTGATGCAATTGTTTATCTAGCAATTTCCAAAATTTTATTAGTGAACACTTTAAGGTATTTTATACTAGGTTTTGGCGCCCTTCCCTTAGTTGGCAGCTCCTCAATGAATAAGCTGTTGCCATTGAATTGCCCATCCTCATCTCAGCAACAATGGTCTTCAATTTCCTGTCTAGGATTCTGTCATTGGACATCCTTGAGACTACAACAGAAATAGTGAAAATGTGTCCCTAACTTTTTCTCTTGATTTAATCAAACCAAACCATTTTTGGTAAGCGACCTGCTTAGGTAATATGCTTGTTACCCATTATTGCAGGTCTCAAACCAACTGATCAATTTTCTTGTTGCAGGCGGCATCAAACGCCTTGCAACGTGATCCTTAATTTATTAATTGGCTGTGATATATTTAGATTATCCCAATCATTAAACCTGATAGTTAATCAACTATCAGATGCCCCTAATTTGTCAAAAACTTAGCCCAATAAGATCTTAAGCATTCATCCAGATTGATCCCCAATGGATCTGACCAGGCGAATAACCTAAAAATCTCCTGAACATAGTCACCCCATAATCAGGGTCAACTGATATTCCATTCGCTTCACATTAGGGAATTATTCCCTAGTGATCCCTGGTAATCTAGTCAGCTGGGTATGGGCAAAAATCCCATCACATCCCCACTCTTGCCTAGATTTTCATCGAGAAAAGGACTGGGGCTGGAGAACACTGCTTCAGACACTCAGTTAATATTCATATGTTCAAGCAGAGTATGATCATCAGTACTCAACTCTGCTTGGGATGACCTTTGGCATGCGACTCTCTTCCTCTTCCTCCTCATATATCTACTCAGAGCATGGTCCCCATGACCTTCTGTCATGCCAGGCTGATCAATTTAATTCTAACGATATTAATCCTGGGATCCAGTTTTCCCCCCATCAGGGCATATGACCCGCTGTCATATTCAGAAATATTGGTCTGGCGTTCTCAATTTCCTGATTTTCTTCTCATCCTCAAAGGAGAATCTTGCCACCAATGTTTTTTGTGGCCTAATTAAGAATGCTCAATTATGTTCGCCCTTGTTATCTTCTCCTAATAACCTCTTGGCTCATATCATTCTTAATTCTTCTCTAGAGAGCTTATCCCATTAATTTTGAGATTAGTTTCCAAAATTGGAGCTTAATTGATTTCAGAGGGCATAATGTCATCTATCATATAAGATTGACATCCCCCTCTTGTCCAGTCATATGTTAAATTCCGAGTTGTGGTGCCAACATCTGCTCAATAGTTTGTCTGATCAAGGCTTTCACTCTTCTAGTGGATGAGTCAATCTGCGCGATGGAACCTTTTCTATGGTCCTTCCAGGGCTCATAAACCTAGTTAAGTACCAGTGGATAGTCCTTGCATGGAATTACAAAAAGCTAACTAGCCTCACTTAACCAGATTATTGATTGTCTCAAATAACTTGTAACATTCTTTCCTCTGTTGTCAAAACCCGAGTTAGATTATAGACTCTCCTGGATTTGGCTCTTTTTGCAGATATTCCTAACGTCATTGTCAAACCTCCTGAAGCAATGCCCTTCACTCTCGATCATTTATTCCTTGCCAGATTGGACTTGCTTCTGGATTTCCTCTTCTGACTCAGTCAATACTACAAGCCAACTGTCTTGGCCACCAAACTAACCATCAGCAACAGTGTATATTTTGAACTCCCCTACGCAAAATTAAGGACCCAAGTTACTGAGGTTTTGTCTATAGCTTTGAATTCTTCCAATCTTAGAGACATCCTAGATTGGGATTGTTATTTCTCAGCGTATAGGCTTGATTCCGCTGATTCAGTTTGCACAGGGTATTAGCCACTTAGAATCCAAATTGTATAATATGAAGATCACTGACTTAAATAAAACTCAATAAACTATATATGGAGCTATCGCCCCTTATTTTGACCTTTATTATCTAATACAATTCGCAGACTTATCTTCAACCACTTATTCATGGAAAAAGACCTTTTCTTTAATCTTCCGTGTGACTCTTTATATATTTGTTCCCCAGACTGGATGAATCCTCAGCTTGGTAGTCTACTATTCATATTTCCATTTCTAGAAGCTCTCATTTATATCAAATCTTGGCGTAATTCACCTCAATTTGCCAAATGGTCGTCACTTTGATCAATTATAATTCGTATACCTTTTCTGTAAATCTCAAGACTCATCTTGATTCCCCATCCAATCTGCTGATATGGGTAGCGTATCATCCAGTAATATCAACTTCCTGACATTACCCCTCTTTGACTGGATGATAAGCTTTTACTGTTTATATGATCAAAAGAACTTCGTGTGAACTCAGTTGATAATCTGACCCCCGCAGGTTCCTTGATAGTGTAGACATCCATGCTGGACTTCTTGATTATCTCAAACGGCCCAGCCCAGATATTGAAAAGCTTATTTATCCACCCAAACTATGCTAGTCGTAGAATAAAACATGGTTCCCTACAGCAAACAGTATAATTTTGCTCCATCTCTTCTGATTAGCTACCTGATCATGAATCTTCTTTGTCAAACTGGTTGAGTAGGCTTCCATTTGCAGCTAGATCAATGTATCTGTAAGAGTCTTCAATTATCGCTGAGGGTCCACACCACCAGTTTCCTCTACACACTAATAAAGCAAGGTGTGCAGAGCCAGATGTCGACCATACAGCAGTTGGAATGGGCTCTTACCAGTGGATGGTTGATAGCTGATATTATACACGAACACAGCTATAGGCAGAAGGGCACTCCATTCCAAGGGTCAATCTTTTACTAATTTATGGAGTATGTTTACTAGGGTTCCATTGACCTGCTCCACCATTCCATTAGATTCTGGATGATAGGGGGTGATCAAGACCCCACAGAACGCCATCAACTCATTCAACTTTGGTAGGATGTTCAAAGTGAAATTGGTTCCAATGTCCGTTAAAATGAACTGCGGGCAGCCATGTCACTGTATAACATACTCCATAATAAACTTGGCGGTGGTGACCGTGCAGAAGTCATTAATAACCTTGGCTACCACCCATCAAGTTAAATGATCAATGGCGACGATTATACACTTAAATTGTTTGGCGCTAGTTGGCAGAGGTCCCACTACATCAATGGAAATGGTGCTCCAGGCGAACTGGGGCTTAACCAGCTGGTATGTGGTCTTCTTGTGGAATTGCTTTTCCACTTGACACTGGTGGAAACAATTAACCATTTTCAATATGTCATAATGCATGCTCCCAGTAGTAATGGGGCCACAAATCTCCAGCGTTTTCCACAAGCCTCTATGTCCTAAAGCCCAAGAGCATCCATAATAATCGTGGGTCTAGCCAAAGGTTTAGGGAAACTCAGCTTCAAATCTCTGATCCACTTATATAGTTCCCCCTTGTGTAGAAAAGTTTTTTTCCTTGAGCCTGTCTAATACCTTGATCACCTTTGGCAGCTCATCATGGTATTTGTTCGCCAACATCTTCTTGTACATTATGTCAGCTAAATCTGCCATGATAGTGACCGTTGGCAGCCGAGAAAGGCAATCCACGTTTTGATGTTTTGCTCCTGGATGTTGTATAATCTTTAAATCATACGCCTGGAGCTTCAGAGCCCAACGTGCGAGCCATCCTTCCAGTTTACGCAGATTCTGTATCCGGTGCAAGAAAGCGTGATCCATAACTACTTGGAATCTTACGCCATGTAGATATACTAAAAACTGTTTGTAAGCTTAGATCACCGCTAAACGCTCCTGCTTCGGTCATGGTGTAGTTTCAAAGATGACAGTTCAATCTTCAACTACAGAATGCAACAGGATGTTCCATGCCGTCATCCTTCTGGGATAATACTGCCCCTATAGCAGAGAGGGATGCATTCATTTTCACTATGAACCGTTTGTCAAAGCTGGGATATTGCAAAATGTATGTGCTTGCTAATGCTGTTCTCAACACATTGAAAGCGTTCTGGCATTGTTCCATCCAATTGAAAGAAGAGTTTTTCTTTAACGACTTGAAAAGTGGGGCCCCAATGCAACTGAAATTGAGAATGAACCGTTAGTACCTGACCATCCCCAGAAGCACTTGAATGTCCCACTTATTATCTGGACGAGTCATCTTGCTTATCTCTTCCACCTTAGCCAGCTGTGGTTTAAGCCCATTTGAATACTGATGAACCCTAGTTATTCTGATTATTCTTTAAAGAAATGTCACTTCTGATGCTTAATTTTGATATCAGTAGCAGCGAGGCGCTAAATCACTTGCTCCAAGTGGGACAGAGCTTTGTGAACATTCGAAAAAACACATTGATATTGTCAAGGTAAACTAAGATGCAGGACAGCTTTAAATTACCTAAAATCACATCCTTGACATGGTGGAACGTAGCTGGGGCGTTGCACAACCCTTGTGGTATACAAGTCAGCTGGAATAACCCTCTCAAAATGATATTAGTGCATTTCTCCCATTCTGCTGATGGCAATTCGATCTGCCAGTACCCCAAGATCAGATCTATGGCAGAAAAAGAATTTTCCCCACCCAATTGGTCTAATGCGTCGTCAATCTGCGGAAGAAGGTAGAGATCCTTCTTTGTTACATTATTGAGCTTGCGATAGTCTATAACAACTTAACTCAAGCCATCTTTTTTCTTTACAATGAGCACCGGTGATGCCCAAGGACTGTTTGATTGCTCTAGCATCCGTTATATGATAAGTTTATCCACCTCAAAAAAGACAACCTCTTATACTGATTTTGAACATCTACTATTTTGTAATCAAATGGGAGGGTGATCCCCCATATCTTTTCAATGTGCCACCCCTTGAGCGCACCCCAAATCATGATTGTCATGTGCAAAAATATATCAATACTTTTCAAATAACGCCATAGTTTTATCTTGCAGTTCTGTCATTAATTTTGTAAGCGCTTCCCGTAGAACCATGGTCAATATGCCAACGATGAGCTTGCTGATAGTCTGAGATCCTCCCATGAGCTAAAATCATGAATACAGTGAACTTCCTCTATAGGAAATAAGTGTAGGTAACCACCATTTGGTGCCGCTGGATTGTTATTGTCTCCTTCTGTAAGTTCTCTAGCAGCACTTTCACCTTCCCATTTCCAGGTAGTAGTAGCCCTTGAGTCATATGTGGTTTAAGCTACAAGTGCTGGTGAGGCACTAAATTTCTCCATAGATCCCTTTTGAGAGATTGGTTTCAAGCTCAGTCCCTACTATGCACTGGTATCCAGATATTAGGCTCAAAGCACTTGCTGCCCAAAAAAGGATCCCTTTGTACTCATAAATCTGATTGGTGAGGTCCCTGGTTTGCCGCTTCAGTCATTGATAATAAACAGGAATCATCTATCACTATATGATAGATTGATTTGACTAGAGTGGAATGGACCTGTTGGGATTCCATAAGAGGTAAAATAAACGAGGATCTGTTGTAAAAAATATTAAGAGTTTCCTCCGCCATATTTATCAAAACACCAAATTCCTAACAAATGCTGCACAAATTAGACATGTCATAGTTGTTATTTGGCAAAACCACCACCGGAGTGGAAGCCCATACTGACCCAAATCATAAAGGCTACGCGCTATATTCTCCTTCAGACACAGTGGTATGCCTCCCTAAGGTCCCATATACTACTCAATGGTCCACATCCAGTTTCAACAGAAGCTTAGCCACCAACCTGGTAGAGACTATGTTCACAGGGGCTTCCATGTCTATGATAGCGCGGCTTTTTGTGTTTTAAATGAAAATGTCACAGTAAGTGTATTCTGAGTAAAAAGAACCATCAGTGTTTATTACATGTACGTCCAAGGGCTTTGTGTTACTTAAAAAGGAGAAAATTCCCTTACTGACCTGAGGATACTCACCAGCGATTTTCTCCACTGGAATGACTACATTAACCCATACTAAAGAAGTGATGTCCATTGAGGGATCCACGTTGCTTGTGGCAGTCTGTTCCAGGATCTGCCACGCATATGGATTCTGCACATCCTAGCAGAACTCGGGGCACGAGGGTGAATTTTTACTCTGGAAATGGAGGCAGGGGCATCTGATGGAAAAAGTTGGTATAAAAAATCATTTGATTGAGTTCCAGTTCCTACCTGAAAAGATGCTTGGAAATCGTTAGGGACAAGTGAATTGGACTTAGTAGAGGAAGAGCGTCCAGTCTCTACTCCACTTGAGCTTTTCCCTACTCAGTTTTCTAGTTGGAAATGCATACACTTGTAATTTGCTAGGGCAATGACCCACGTAATGCCCTCTTCATCCGCACTGGAAGCAAGTATTCATAAAAGGTTCAAATATATAGCTTGCATTGGAAGGACCAGTTTTTAAGTTGACAGTATGGTTCCAGGGTTGTGGACAAACTGGCGGAGTGTACACAGGATGAAAGGGGTCAACTGATTCATATGAGGGACAATACGATCCAGCAGCAGATAACCCAGTCGCTACAGCCCATATCCTGAAGAGTTTGGAGCCTAGAGGCAGCAGAGGTTTTTTGGGCTATGCTGGTGGTGCTGATCGTGGTGGAGAGTCGTCATAAGGTGTTCACAATTTGGGTAAGTCCAGAATCTCCATCCAAAACATGATACATAGCATTATATAGTTCCTGATATGGTTTGACGGCCATTGTCATCACTATACTGACATCTTCAGTGAATAAAATGTTAGCTCCAAGTAGTACAAGTGCTTCTGCTGAGAAACATTCAGCAAATTCTAAATTGGTCTCATTTCAAAGCAAATGTATAGCCATGAAGTCAGCTTTATGTTGGGTTATCTTGGTAGTGCCCCCAAACAGCCAGAGAAAAAATCGCTTTTACTTCTTTGTATGATACTGAGCTATTTTATAGATAGCAGTAACTTGATCAGCGCTTTCCACATTTAGAGCGGACAGCAACAGTTTTGCTTTCCATCAATCAGAAGCCCCTTCCATGGCAAATTTGAAACGCTTAAAGTAACCATGTAGATTCCCATCATGTCTGAAAGGATGTAAATTTTATCTGAACAACTTCACCTCGCTCCATATTCCTGCTGTAAGGAACAGGCGAATTGGTTCTGGAGTGACTAAGGGAACCACCCCTTTGTACATTATCATACGGCCATCCAGATGGACTCAAATCCGTCAAAAAGGACTTGGAAGAAGTAGTGTCACATGGGTGGTCCATTGCGACGCCTGAAAGATATTTGTTTGCTGATCCATAGCATTCTTCCCCCTGAATCTCTGTTAACTGCAGCACTTTCCCCAGCTCTGTCATGCTCCGCAAAATGTTCATTAATCAACTGCTCCGCTTTAACAGAATAGCATCTATATTGTCCATCTGAGATTCCTGTTTCAGTGCTTCATACTGATGTTACAACTCCCAAAGAATTCCCACTCAACATTCAGTTTCTGCTCCATGGCTTGTAGTCATGAGAGGACATCTTCAATTATGTTTTGCATGTGTGCGTGCTGCCAGCTAGCGAACTTCTTGTTGATTAGCATTGTTTATTTGGTTAAGGAGGGAGGCTTGTTACCATACCAATTACTCGTTGGCTCGTCAAAGGATATGTCAGGCCACCAGGGGAGAAGCACTGGTTGCGCGTCCATCCAAAGGGGTTGCTTCAAAGTTCACTTTCATGGGTAACCCCATGACTTTTTTTACTCCTAGGTAAAAACTCTATAATTAAGAATTTTATTAGTTATAGGCAAAAAGGTATTTTATTCAGAGTAATCAAGCACTATATATAGTGCTTCAAAATGTAAGGATATGAATAGGGATGTAAGGGTAGTGTCATGTGACCTGAAGGAGTGACCTAACACTGGGATTGGTGGGAATATATAAAATTGTGGATTAAGATTAGATAATAACTTGGAATTGTAAATATTTCCCAAATTTGACATAATTCAGGCAAAGCCCCAGAATTCCGTATTCCAGTTAAATCAAACTCCATTCTCAAAATCAAAAGGTCATTTGGGAATTGGGCCCTTTGGATTAATATATCGACCTTCCCCCTGGATAAGGCTTTCACTTAATCCGGGAAAAATCCTGACTACGCCCTCCCCAAGCCTTGTCCTAGGGGAGTAAGTTGTGACCTGATGGTTAAGGTAGACAGAAGGCTTAAGCTTGAGGATGTACAGAGCCTTGTGCTTGATGCAGGCCAGGTCGATTGTCTTGGATCTCCAACTGCAGGCCAACCAGCAGCCTCTGTTCCTGGTTAACTTCCAATTTTGAGGCCTTTAACTCTGCCTCCTACTGTGCTATCTGTTAGCATAACGCCTGCACCATCTTGACCATGCGGGTTTTGGCCTCTTCAAGATTTCACTTTTAATTTGTTTGCCAACCAAGCCTGGCATCTTGTGATACCATTATCTACCAGAAGATCCAGGTAAGGCTCAGAGGGAATGTTGTTGACAGTGGGTAGCATGGGCGAGTGACCTCACAAGCTTGGAAGATGATCAGGCGATGGTAGGGTGTGGCTCCCAAAGGTTTTGACAGGGGGGACTCTTCAAGTGAATGCAAGGTACCATCTCAGGATTGGGGTGAGAAAATCTCAATTGTGACCAAAAGTGAACCATTGACAAAGTTTGAGAGGGAAATGCAGAGTGGGCTGAAAGTTTTGCATTAGTAGTGGAGGTAGTGTCATCAAGTTCCTAAAAGCTTCACTTTTTTTGACTCTCATTTTTGTTGGGATCGCACTATCCCAATCTGAGAGCTGAACTGGGTAATCTAGATTTTTTTATTTTAGTTATATTTGGCTTGATCTTGGGAGGGGCACCGCCAAAATTCTAAAGCAGCAGCATTGCTGGAAAGGAGTCATCGAGCTTATCCCAATTGGTGTGAAGGTAAGTAACAGGTATTTTTCCTGGCATTTGAATCACATCGTCGCACCAATTGTTTTAAAGGCTTCCATAAAATTCTTAAGTTTTGTTGCCTTTACCGAATTCAGAAGCTAATTCTTGGCTTGTTGGCCCAACTTGATTGATACAATTTCTCATATGATGCTCATCCAAATTTATGTTTACTAAATCATAGTGGAAAATGACATCATTGTGGAGAATTGGGTAATGGTTGCCTAAATAAAGGCTATCATTTAGTACCCATCGTTGATCTCTATTTTTGAATCAGATGGGTCAAGTGGACTCATAGAGATTAGAGTTTCATTATCCTCATCAATTGGAACATTTTGTGAGGCACCTATAAAAAGAATGCTAATAAAAAAGCTGTGAGTTGTGAACTTTAATTTGTAAATAGAATTTGATGCGGTTAAACTTCCTTTGGAATGACTTGATGAATAAATTTCATTTGATTGCTGAAGACAACAAGGAGTATCTAGTTTATAGCATAGGTCATCATCACCATCAAAATCCTCAAAATATAAGTCAAGACTTTTGTAAAAATTAATGTGAGCTGATCTTCATCTGGATCCTCAGAATAAAGTATTAATTTTTTCCCTCTTTGATCAAACCCCAATTCTGCTCCGTTAGATTCTGGTTTGGGGTTTGTAAATCTTTGAACCTCTTTTTGACTAAATTGTTCTAGTTTTCTGAGAAGTTCCTCCTTTGACAATAATGTTGTTATATTTTCTTAAAATTTGATTGTGGGGGACCTTTTTGGTTCTTTGACATGGTATTGGTCCAACTTAGTAAGGTATTTCTTGGAGCATTTCTATAACTAAATTATAGCTAGCTCATAATAATGTTTAACTTTAGGGAGGTTGAGATATTTAGAGAAAGCGCTGTTCAATATTTGAGTAGACGCTCTATTGGAATGGTCTTCAATCAAATTAAGTTGATTTCTGTTGAAGCCCATAAAGCTGCTTGAGATCTTCCTTCCTTGGTTTTCTTTTTAGGCTATAGGTAAGCTTGGCAAGCAAGTACTGAACTTTGTTGAGTAAGCCCTGATAGCCATTGACACAGTCAAACTTGAGATAGTAAATTTGTTTCATCTCATCAGACCTTAGGTTTATGAGTTTTTGAAAGTGACATGCTGCTTTAAATTGTTACCCTTTTTATGAACATATAGGTTCTTGAGGTGAATCAGAAGCTCCTGGCAGAAAACACCATTTTGTCAGGCCACCAGGGCAGAAGCACTGGTGGCACATCCATCCAAAAGGGGTGCTTCAAAGTTTACTTTCATGGGTAACCTCATGACTTGTTTTGCCCATAAAATAAAAGCTCTATAAATAAGAATTTTATTAGTGATAGGCAAAAAGGTATTTTATTTAGAGTAATCAAGCACTATTTATAGTGCTTCAAAATGTAAGGATATGAATAGGTTTTGTAAAAGTAGTGTCATGAGACCTGTTGGAAAGTCCTAATACTGTGATTGGTGGGAATATATAAAACTGTGGATTAAGATTAGATAAAAACTTGGAAATGTAAATATTCCCCAAATTTGGCATAATTCAGGCAAGGTTCAGAATTTAGTATTCCAGTTGAAACAAACTCCATTCTCAAAACTATTAGGCCATTTGGGAATTGGGCCCATTGGATAATATATAGGCCTTCCTTCTGGACAAGGCTTTCACCTAATTTAGGGCGAATTCTGACAGGGTATCAGGCTGCCCTTGTATGTCTGCATAATCTCTTGTCTCACCAATTAAAAGAGGAAAGGATTGACGGCGCTCAGCCTGGCTAACAACTTCCAGTTATGTAACCTGACAGATTAGCTGGATATATTCAGTGGATGTCGACCAAAGGATAAGTGCATTATATGTCATCTGCTGGCTACTCCACTTGATGCAAAAATAGCTTAATTCAGATGATAAAGAGCTGACATATTCCACCGCTTACCATTCCATCAGTGTCAATTTTTCCTAAGCTGAGCAATAACAGCTTCGAGAGCTTCCGCCCATTAGGCTATCTCCATCATAAAGCAATTGTTATTTTTTAACATTGTTATGTCCTGAATCCACTCCACTGATAGGCCATGCCAGTCCAACAGTTCTCCTATTGCCCAGGTTAATTCTAAATTTAACTGTGGCACTAAAATGTCCAATTGATGGTGGACTTCCCCGATACAATGGTCCATCTGTACCAGGTCCCCTTGTACCTCTAAAGATGAGCAATCAAGGCAGTTGAGCAGGAGGCAAGTATTATTTTTTGTGCTTTAGCAAACCATAATACATCTCTAATTTCTATATTGTGGAGAGCCAGAACACGTAGCAGCTGGTGAATAGACAGTTGCACATAAGCGCCTAGATACTCCTCAATTCCATGGGTACTAAGATAGCGAGACAACCTCATTGTAGTCACGTCCAGGTAGGACATGTACAAGGTGTAGTGGTTTTCTTGGTCTTGTTGATTTTAAAACAAACTCAAGACATGCTCCCCCAGCCTCATATCTGTACAGTCAATACCTGAGCAACAGCCACTCCATAATATCCTGCAGCTGCTGAGGAGTCACATTCGTGGAGCATCCTTGTTGGTCAGTCATCAGCTCAGGGCAGTTTTCTAATTGCATATTGATCTTAACTTCATCATCATCCAGTTCAAGTACAGTAAAAAATACCGGTTAGTTGTTAGGTGCCTCCCATGCTTCTTCAGCAAAACTCGTGCAGAATCCAATCAAATTTTTCGAAATGAATGAGGGCTCATCATCATATCTTAGCATCAAAGAACTACAGTTGACCAGTGGCCCCCTTTAGTGAGCACCACTTTTATTTCTCAGCGTATAGGCTTGATTCCATCAATTCAGTTTGCACAGGGTATTAGTCACTGACCAACCAAATTGGATGATATAAAGATTGCTGACTTTATTAAAACTGATAAACTATATATAGAGCTATCACCCCTTATTTCGTCCTTTATTTTCTAATAAAAATTGCAGACTTATATGCAACCCAAAGGAGGAAATTGAACGATTAAGGGCAACTGCCATCTCTGCTTTCACACAAATTGTTGCGCTAGCAGAATTTTCCCCCACTACGCGCATCACCAGAGCCAATATAGCAAAGTTTTCTCAGCTTCCTGATGCACACATACAAGCTGAACACCATGTTGCCAAGCTCTTAGAGGCTATGCTCCAGGCTCAGCTTGTTAGCAATGAACTTAACCACTTTCCGTTTTTCCTCAACCCGCATCCTGCGGATTCCCCAACCCCTTTGCGCTCAGCTTTCGCCCATCTCTTCAATAATGAAGAGGAAATTGATAAGCTGTCTGAAACTCCCTCCCTCTCCCCCTCCGCCATGGTGTGATAAGCGGTCCACGACTGCTACACCTGGTTGGCTTGGTTTTCCCTTTTTGTTTTGGTGTTTCGCCACTCATTTAGGGCTTTTGTTTGTGTTGTTTTTTGGTCAATTTTGTATCGGTACTGTCTGTCCCCTGGTCAGCTTACCTCAAATAAAGTAAAGCAGACTTATCTGCAACCACTTAATTGCAGAAAAAGACCTTTTCTTCAATTTTCTATTGAATCTTTATATCTAAGTTCCCCAAGCTGGATGCATCCTTGGCTTGGTAGCCTTCTTTTTGTCTTTCCATTTTTAGAAGCTCTCATTTATATCAAATATCAGTATATCTCCTTTGATTTGCCAAATAGTCATCATTTTGATCAATTATAATTTGTATAGCTTTTCTGTAAATCATGAGACTCATTCAGTTCCTCTCTGATCTGCTGGTATGGGTAGCATATCATCCAGTCATATCAACTTCCCAGAATGGATATTGCAGCCCATGCTCTTCTCTTTGCTGGACAAGTTCTTTGAAGTTTGGCCATGAATCTTCTAGCCTCCCCTGATTTCCATTGCTCTTTCTGCTTCAGCTTCTAAGAAGTTTGTAGTCATTGCTTGCAGTATGCCATTTGCTCCTTACATGACTATCTCTTTTCTGGTGCATCCCATCAGTATCTTCCACTGATGGCTTTGATAGGGGCATAGTTTGGCAACCTCCTCTAGTATCCCTTGTTTGTTACCAGCCCATATGTTCATGTTCTTTATAAAGCCCATTGGCAAGTGCGAAGACCAACCTTCCAGCTCCAATTCCATATTGGGTTTAATTGGGTTTATTTGCTGACTGACACTTATTGTACTGTTGCTTCTCTCCCTGCTTTGAGGTATTGCATTTGGCTTCTTTCAAAATTTCAATTTTAATTACCCTAGTCGCTTTCTCCCATGGATCTACTATCTCCCAACAAACTTAGTTTTGTGCAGGTCTAGCCCTTTCTAGCGTACAATCTCACATAAATTTCAATGGGTTATTCACTCCTACTGCAATTCATCCTACCCTCAAGAGGGGACATAGGCGGAATTATCCCCAATTTGAGGATAATCAATAAAAAAATAAAAATTATAAAAAATATATCAGTTTTTATATGCAAGTTTGAATAAGATTTTTTCCCATAAAATTTATCAGTTTTTATATTTTTCTTCTTTTTCTATGGGACAGGACCTTGTTTTGGTTCAGAGGTTCCTCTCTTTAGTTTATTCCCCAAACTGGATCCTAGCTATACTTAGACCTACCAGAGTTATATGGTTCTGAGGCCTTACTTTTTTAAGTCTTAACCATATAGAATGGTTCAGAGGTCCTTTTTTCAGATTGGACCAAATCATTAGGACATAGCCAACTTAATGGTGGAGCGGTTCTTTGAACTCTTTTTTATTCTTTTTTCCTTGATCCATCGCTTTAAATACTTATCATGTACTTGATATACTATTCTTCTATCCAAGAGGTTCCTGATGGAGTAATCATTTGTCATCGTCTTGGCAATAATCTCAAAAGGACCCAACCACAACGCAACCAATTTGTTATTTCTCCTGAAACTATTCATATCACAACAGCAATTTTTCACATATTTGGTATTCTGATAAGACCAGTCTGTTTAGCATCCAAGATTTTTGCTTGTACCCTTTTCTTCAAAGTCATATCAAATGATTGCAATTACATTTTGATCAGGATATTTGTCAATTGGTTCAGGTACTGCTTGTCACTCATCCCCAATGTTGGTTCCACCACCAAATATAAAATCAGTGTCAACGTGACCTTCCTCCCTTATAACAACTCAAATAGCGTTTTCCATTTGCCAAATGATGACTGATATTGCAGGCAAATACCACCAAACTCAGGTACATCCCTCATGCAGATTTTCTTCCTGCAACCAGCTTCCTAGCGTTGCGGCCAGCATCCCATTAACATGTTCCACCAGTCCTTTCATCTGCAGCTGATAGGGCCCAGAAATGAGTCCTTGGATCCCATTAACTCATCTAATTCAGGGATCACATGAGACATGAAATTTGTCCCATTATTGCTCAGCAAGTCTTCGGGCAACCATATCAGTATACTACTTGATCTAGGATGAACTTTGCAGTACTGGTAGCATCTACTTTTGCCAGGGACTTTGTCTTGACCCATCTTATCAGTGGATCAATAAAACTTAATTATGTACTTAACTCCCCCTGTGCTCATTGTCAGCGGTCTCATCACATTGATGGACACCATATGCCAAGCAACTACAGGGCGGACCAGTCGATATCCAGTCATATTCTTATGTGGCTTGTGAAATTGGCACTCCACATAGCAAGCTAGATAGTTGGCAACAACATAGTTGATTGAGTCCCAGTTGTACTGGAAAATGGGATAGTTATTTTTCTCAGGCTTTATGCCCAACAACCTTATGGGTGGATTGAATGATAGCTGCTATTCCCAATGGCTTAGGAATAGTAACTGCTTCCCATTGATTGTCTTTAAAACTTTTCAATCCATGGTCTTGGTGTTTTCTATTACTTTTCAAAGCGCACCTTGGATTTTTTGGGGCTCATTACCAATTTTTCGTTGACAGTCTCTGTAATAACTCATCCGGCTGCTGGTACACCATCTGGAACATTGGTAACTGCAATAAAACTTTCACATTTTGATAAGAAGCCCCCTCGGTGGAAAATCTCATAATTGTATGCCTGTAACTTAAATGCACATTGGGCCAGTTGTCCTTCTGGTTCTCGCAGATTGTGAAGCTAACGCAATGAGGAGTGGTCAATCACCAATTGAGAGTCATTCTGTGGATGTAACCCAAAACTGTTTACAGGCATAAATGACCGCAAGGCATTCACACTAAGTTACATTGTTGTTCATCTTAGCAGCTGAGAGTATCTGGCTCACATATGCCACTGGATGTTTGTCCCTCCAGTTCATTTACTTGACTCAATATGGCGTCAATTGGCATTAAAGAAGCATTGGTCTATATAATAAATTCTTAATCAAAACTTAGATATTTAGAAATTGAAGAATCTATCATCTACAGGCTTAACTCACTGAAGTATTTCTATGCTTCTTCATTCCATATGATTACTTTATTCAGATCCTTCAGCAGATGGAATAAATGCTTGGCAATTCTGGCAAAGATATATCAAATCTTCTATAGTATCCTACTATCCCAAGGAACACTTGAAAACCTTGGACACTCTTTGGCATAGCTATTCGTTAAATGGCTTCAATCTTCTGGTCTTATGGTTGTAGTCCACTAGAGTTCATCATAAATCCTAGATAATCCAACTCTTTATTGAAGAAGTGACACTTCCTCATTTTAATCTTCAGGTTGCCCTGGATAGCCTTTTATACACTTCCTCCAATTGGTGAAAATGCTCAGTAAACGTCCTACTGAAAACAATTATATCGTCCAAGTACACCAGGATGCATGACAACTTCAAGTCATTAAGTATTACATCCATGGCCCTCTGGAACGTCTGATCCACATTTCAAAGACCCGGGGGTAACCTCGTTAGTTTATATAGACCCTGCGCAGCAATAAGCGCGTTTTTTCTTGGTCTTCTCTTAGAAAATTGATTTGCCAATATCCTGATAACAGATCCAACACTAAGAAACAAAACGCTTCTCCCAATCAATCTAGAGCATCGTCAATTCTTGTTAGTGGGCATAAATCCTTCTTTGTAATATTATTCAGCTTCTGATAATTGATCATAAACTGATTAGTGCCATCCTTCTTCTTTACAATAAGAATCGGACTCGCCCAGGGACTTGATGATGGAATTAGAAGACCATGCTTCACTAGTTTGCTGATCTCTTCTTCCACTACCACTTCAGCTGCCTTCAATTGTCAAATCAGTCTCATCCTGATTGGCAAATTTTCCCCGGCATTGACCACATGGATCACATCTCTTTTTCATCCCAAATCATGGTCTTTCCTGGGAAAATACTTCTTTATACTTTTCAAACAACTTCAAGCGCCTACTTTTGCTGTCCTTCTGTCAGATCAGAGAGTCGCTCTTTATCAACCAATAGATCGATACTATCATTTTCTGTTCAGTAATCTCACTTCATCAAGGGTCCCAAGATTGTGGATTTTTTATGTTTAGCCATCGGGATTTGATGAACAAATGTGAAAAACTGATTCTCTTTAATCTTCAACATTTTTCAATTAATTTCGCCAGGAGAACGCGAAATTTCTCCATGGCCCGGCATTATTATTCCAGGGCCATCCAAGGCTCTACTCTGAACTTCTTCTAGGGACTTCCAATTTCCCATACAGAAGCTCCAGTATCTCTAGTGTCAACCCCATCAAGACTATTACTTGTGGTCCCAGCGGTATGGTTTTGCATTCTGATCTTCAGTGGAATTCACCAATTTTCTAAGATTTCTGTCTGCATCTCTCGTCACTTCCTGCCAACTAGTTGATTTCAAATTGGGACAATGTCATCTTTGTATATCAGGCTGATGAAGTTATTATCCTACTTAATGAAGCTTCCCCATCTTTTTAATAGATTAAGGTAATCTCTGACCCAATATGGTATACTTATTATACTTGAGGTTACATTAACTCTGTACTTTTGTAGATCCCGTCCCTTCAGAATGTCATATTTTTGGTTGGTCAAAACTATCGCTGGAGCAGATACCACCAAAGTTCCAAATTAAAATGGTAAAGCTATACGCTCCACATAAGATGGGGGTATTTAGTCCAGCTGTCCCACACTCCTTTTTGTGTTCCAAGTCATTCGAAATCTTCATTTTTCACAGCTTGGTTGAGACAATATTAATAGGCGCTCTGCTGTCAGCAGTCACCTTCACTTGTACTTGATTCACTAGTATATATATGTGCACTCAGAGTATTGTAAGATAGTGTTTATTGAGTGTATAGTAGCAGTATTAGCAAAATCAAGGGTGTTAATGATTAGCAACAATAATCAGGAAAGTAGTCCTTAATCATGCTGAGAAGGATTGACAGGTCTGCCTCACCTAATTGAACTTAACTCAATTCTTTGGAATTATCTGTGGCTTGAATCTTGTCTGCTAGTTATCCAGCATACAACCACGAAATTTTTTTGATAATCTCAGGGTTAATACCCCTTGCTCCAGATCTTGTTATCATATTCATGTCCAATTTGACTACTTGATACAGCTGATCTTGTATGTCTTCATTAACAAACAGATCAATGATCTCAATTTCCTCATGCAGGTATCAGGAGGATCAAACTTCTCCGCATTCTAGACTGTTCCCCATCTAGGCTACCGTTCTTTTTCCTGACTCCTTAGCGGTTGTAGACTCTTTCACTTGGACCATGTTAATTTTATCCTTAGGTTTCTTGCAATGTACAGCAAAATGTCACTTTCCTCCACACTAGTAATTGACTTTCTCCTTCCTATTAATCTTTTTAAAGTCTTTGGGCTTATTGTTTGGCATGGTTCAGCTATTCATCTCCTTAGCAGCATCATACCCTTAGTGAGATTTTAAATTCATTCTGGGTTAAATTTGAAACTTCTATTCGGGGCATTAAAGCTTGCTCCCAAGGTTTTAAAATTGTCTACCATATGAGAGGTAGTAATTACCATTGCAAACATGGAAGACATCATATTGTGCAAATCATTGCAGGTTTGAAGGGCCACTTGTAATGCAATTTGGGCATTGAAATTATCAAGCACCTTTGCTCCAACCAGGAATGTCAATTCCTGGTAAAAACGATCAGCAAAGCTTGCTAAGGATTCATCTTTTTGGAATTGAATGCCATAAACTCTTGTTTGCACTTCGACATGCATGTCAGGTCTTCCAAGTTCCTTAATAATGGCTACTTTGGCCTCTGAGTACGATCAGCTCTCCCCTCTAGGTGTGGCAAAACTAGGCTTTGACAATCAGTATCAAGGCACTTTATCACCATTAATGTCTTTTGAAAAACGCCATATCTGTACATTGTTATTTTGAACAATTGGAAGAACGCTGAGGCATTATATCAATGTAAAGTTAGAAATTTTGGTGTATCTTTGAATTCCCCTAAGGTTTATCTAGCCACCTCTCTGACTTCGGCTACTCAGCTCACTTGATTTTGGGCGTCATCTCTGAAATAGCAGTAAAAGTGGGTGGCATGATTCTTAAGGTAATCAACTTTTCAATTATCATATGTGGAGATCTTACTTTGGCATCAGTCGCACATATGTCTCACATTCACATTTGTGAGTCTTCAACTCCTTGACATGTTTAATCAGCTACTCAATACTTGCACTGGATGATATTTAATGAACACAATCCGGACCATGCTCCATTTCTAAAAAATTTTTTAAAGAAGTCCCCTTCTTTATTCTTTAATGACGTTACTTTTCCAAGTAACTCATTACTGAAACTTGTGAAATTATTGACCCCTTCCTCCATCTTGGTAACTCTCTTCTCCAAGGCTAAGAATTTTTGATGTTTTACTGAGTTCAAAGCATTTTGATCAATTGTTGTTAACTCCATCCATAGTTTTCTTATCTCATCTTTATATGAGATCAATTTCTAAACTCTTCTACTCAACTACACCCCTGTAGTGAGCACCACTTTGTAAAAACCTATAGGTTTTATGTTTATTCTTGACCAATAACCCCTATAATTATATTACTTGCAAGTTCAGATTTTGTGCAACTTCTGTGTTGTATGATAGTAGTTAGTATAATCATTGATAATAGTATGGCGACTATTATTCATAAATTGTAGAAGTGTTTCATTTTTGGTCCATCGCTCAGCCAATATTTCTCTCTAAAATACTTATAATGTCCTGAATAGGAATTTGTTCCCCTGTACCACCTAACTCGATCTACACTCAGATCCCTGTTTACAGTTTCTATATTTTGACACACTCTCAGCATAAACCCTAATTTGATTCTAATTCTTCTCTGAAACCCCACTCAGATCCTTACTCTTTATCTTAAAGAGTTTCCAATTATCACATACAGCAATTGTATCCTTGAGAAGAATAGAACTCAAAATGAATTCAAAAAAAGTTTACTAAGCTAATAATTTAGTAATGGTGATCTGGTAATTTTCAATGCAATTGATGATCTTATAATTTACAATATTTTATCAGGGAATTCTTTAGAAAATTTATAATGAGGAATTCAGCGCCCAACCCTCAGTTAGCACCTCCTCTATGAAAAAGCCGTTGCCATTGAATTACCCATCCTGATCTCAGCAATGATGGTATTCCCCATTCTAGCTAGAATTCTGTTCTTAGACATCCTTGAGACCTAAAAAGGGAAAGTGTTGGAAAACGTGTCCCTAAAGTTTTCAACTTGATACAAGTGAAACAACCATATTTTGCAAGTGACCTGCTTAGGTAATAGGACTTATTACCCATTAAGGCAGGTCGCAAATCAAATGATTGATTTTCTAGTTTCAGCCAGCATCACTCGCCTCAAAATTTAATCCTTAAATTCCCAATCAGTCACTGATGAAACCTGGCTGATCCCAATTGGTACATCTGATTACTATTCAACTACCAGATGTCCCTATTTCGTCAGCAACTCTGCCTGACAAGATCTTAAGCATTCATCCATAATGATCTCAACGGATTGAACCTAGGAGAATAACCTAGATCACCCAAACATTATTACCCTTAAATCAGGGTCAACTGATATCCAAATCACTTCACATTAGGGAATTATCCTTTAGCGACCCCTGGTAGTCTAGTCAGCTGGGAATATAGGCAAAAACCCTTCAAAGTCACCTCTGGGACTAGACCAACACCAGGACTTAACCAATTCTTTTGGTTTAGTGGTCCTCTGGGAACATTGCGATTATCCTTTGATCTAATTTTAGGTTTTTGTGCTGAACTTCTTTACTTTTCAACCAAATAAACTGTTTTTTTAAATATAGGCAAGACCCAATGACTTGAGAATACTCTTGGATATTTATTGAGCTTTAGTTACTGACTTGTCATTATTCTGACAGATCCTAATTTAAATTCATAATCTTGAAATCTATCTTTTTGAGTCCTTGAATCTCAAAAAAATTGTGACTTATTGCTAATCATCAGTTCTATTTTGTTATTCTGATCGTTTTTCTCTTTAAACTAATTTTTGGCATTCATCAACATCAATAAAGTTTTTAGTAAATCTGTTAATGGTTACAAAACTGTCCCTTAATCATTAGGATTTATAAGTAATGTTAACATAACTTAATCTAATCTAAACTTTGAATTTATGATTCTCATTTTTGGCAACTCATGCTCCCTTATTTATAGATAATATTGGGTCAAGCGATTCCCTCCAAAATAATAGGATCTATTTCATTCTTTTTGACCTCTTTCTCTTCATTGTTATTCCATTTTGATAATATTGATTGTTTGCATTCCATCTCAATCTCATTTATTAAACCATCTAGCATCTCATCTCAACACCATGCACTTCAGGACTATTTCCAATGGACCCAGTTTTAACCCAAGCTGGCACTTCTGACAATCATCATCTCAAGTAGATGTCTGTTGTACCAGGTTCTATTGCATTACTAGATAGTATCACATCTATAATATGAGACCTTTTACTGAAACCTGATATCTTCATCATTCTCTTAAGGCATCTCAGGATTTACATTTTTTTCGGTTTTTACTCCAACTTTATATGGTAAACTATCATTTCTCTCTACTTTTCCAATGGTGGGCTGCAGTTTATCCGTCCATTTTTTTTAACAAGTTGCTTCCCCATCAAAGCCTGTTTTTGTTGATCAGCGACTTTCCCATTAATCTTTAGAATGTCATCATCTAAATTCCGCCATAATTTGATCTTCATTGGCTAGAATTTTGTCTTCATTATCATCATTTTGCATCGATGACTTCATTAATTGGTATGAAAACTCAACTACCCCTGTGTGGGATCCACCGACAGATGCCAAAAATTTTTGTTAAAGTGAGTAATTTACTTTTTAATAAAAGCAATAAATAACGCTTTGTTAAAGTTTTTATGTTTTATATTGTTTATGGTGGGCAAAACCAAGAAAAAAGTCCTTTTCTCAATACTAGTATTTCCTATTTAAACTAGTTTGAATTTCGAGACCATGCGTTTTTGAGGCTAAAGTATATAAAGCTGAGGCATCCAAATTAGGTAATATAGGTTTTCGGCCTATCAGATCAAAGATAAAATTTTTGAGGCAAAACTGACCCATGTGGTAATGATTTGATGAATTGTATCCAATCACCAGCGAGTAAAATTTTCTCACCTCAGCAGTGGTCAGACTCATGTGGTAATGATTGGTTAATTTGCACCCTATCATTGTTGAGTAAAATCTTTGTACCTCGGAGTTGGTCAGATTCATGTGGTAATGATTTGTTAATTTTTATCCTATCATCATTGAGTAAATTCTTTGCACCTTGGAGGTGGTCATATTTGTCTGGTAATGAACACCTTGAATTTTGCCAAGAAGTTGGAGAATTCCTGTTACCACTTCTTACCTTATTACGCCAATTTTGTTTATAATCCATATTTTCTGATAGTTAGGATTCCACTAAGAATCTGCCAAGGTCTTTTTACCATTGGTACTCATATCATTGATAACCACAATATTATTTGAAGATTGGGCAGGAGATGGGCCAATCATGGTAGCAGATTTGGGAGAACTCATACCTCCAACATTCTTTCTCCTAAGTTGAGAAGGTGAATGTCTGACATTGCCCCCCTCAAGAATGTTGGGAGGGGTGTAGGGTCATAGGAAGCGGCCATGTACCCAGTTTATGATAATTCCTGTATCCAAAGATTTGATAGAATACTCATTTCCTCTCTTATATGTGATGGTAAATGGCCCCTCCCAGATTGATCAAGTTTGCCACTATGGGGAGTTATGCAATTGTGGTAATATAAAACCATATCTGACACGACCATCTAGTACTAAAAAAAACCATATCTGACACCTGGAAGGAAGGTAGAGGAGCTTGGAGCTCATTGGCAGCTTGGCCTTCTTTAGTAACCGTTATTGCTAGGTTGATCATAGCCTCTGATTGAAGCTGAATGATGCAGTTAGCTAACCTTTGCATGGCTTTCTCAGTCTCCTTTCCTCTAGAGAAGACATCCTTAGCTAGAAGAGCAGGTATGCCTGGTTTCCTGCCATACAAAAATTGGAAAGGGGACATTTTCAAAATCTGGTGATAGCTAATTTGGTAAGCCATAAGAGCTCTTGGGAGATATTGATCCTAATGAAGGGGATCAGATGAAGCCATTTTATGTAAGATAAAAACCAAAGTACCATTTGCTCACTCCACTGTACCATTTGCTGATGGGTTATATGGAGCTGAGAAAAGTTGCTGGGCTCCAATGGAAGCAGCCAAGATTTTGACTACTCTGGATGTAAAATTTTTCCTGTTATCACAGAGTAGCACTTGAGGGCACCCATGTCAAGTGAAAATATTTTGGTGAAGAAAGGTGGCAGTGGCCTTAGCA
>JAKSZP010015259.1:0-29174 GCA_022478985.1 Massospora cicadina | reverse complement strand
GATATTAAGAGTTTATTGAACTATATTACATACCTTTAGGTATTTTATTTATATATTTAAACTAACTGATTATCACAAAAAGAATTTTTGATCAAATACCATTGCTCTGCGCCAGCGTACCTTGTAGTAATAAGTTAATATATAAATATATCTCTCTACCGCTAGGAATGCAATTCTAAGCAATCTCTCAATCCATCACATCTTATAGATTAGTTAGTTAAGTTTAAATATAATACTAATATTGACTCAAATGAAATAAGTTAGTTCTCTGATTTCATTTAAGAATAATCTAAATGTTTGACTGCTTAAATTGACTATTTTACTACTGTTTGCCTAGAGCATTTTAGGTGCTAATAGAAGCTCTAAATTGAAGTACACAATTAACTAACTTCAAAAAAGCAAGTTGTTTTTTTAGTTACTTTAGTTCAGACTAAATATAAGTTAAACATGGATAGCTGAGAGAAATTCAAGCTAACATAGAGTGTCCTAAATTCTAATTTATTTTTTCAAAGCTATGATCATATTGAACTTAGTATACTAGTACAAATCTTTTAAGATGTTCTAGTGGAGATTGTACTTCAAACAGTTAAAACATATACCACCTTTTAATGTAAAATCCTATGCTAAAAATTTATATTGAGTAATTTTGCCACGCAGAGACTCCTCCACAAGGTCAGAGAATATTCTTTCACTTAAAGCTAATTTTAACTCTTTTTTTATACTAGCATATAATATTTTATACATATTTCTTAGTCAGTTTAGAAACCAGATTGAGAAATAAATACTAAATGCAAACATTGTACAAGTTTCTATGATAAGACTATCAGTGACCACCAACATAACAGTATATATTCTCAAACATTTTCTGAATTAATCATGAATGAAGGTCATTCTTGTATGAATGCCTTACAATGTGCTATATTCCTTACAGGGCTGGTACATGCAGGACAGCTTATGTGGTTCTATGCTCAATACACTCAATATTCTGATAACAGTTACAATATTTACTGGGAAGGTGTCATTAATCTGCCTCATTTATACATATGATTGATGACTATCCAGGGACATTTAATACTTGTTTAGTGAGTCCAACCCTCCATTCTAGGTGTAAAACTCCATGTGCCAGCTAGCAAGATAAACAGGGTGTCAAGCCTTTAGAACTAAGAAGGATAAACCCCAAGGCCCTGTCCCTCACCCAGATCTATGACTAAGGTAAACTATGGATAAGAGATAGGTAGCCTCTGCCCTCCCTTCTTATCACACATTTCCCCCATTTAGCACCCAGTCTAAATTCACCTTAGTCACAAGTTAGAAAGAATTTATATGAAAAAGATTTTACAACTTTCTTAAAGACTTCAAGGAAATTAAGAAACCCCACACCACGGTCCCCATTTTCTGCCTTAAAGTTTAGTTTGTCCAGAAGCTAATTTGTATAGCAGAAACATACCTAACAAATCTAATTAAGACAAAAAGTTAAGTATAAGAGGGCGAAAACAGATGTTGAGCTTGACACTCTCCTTCAAAATTGAAAAAATGAAGTCAAACATTTTATATTCAGGATTAATGACCTGAGAATAGCTTGTAACGTCAACTGATACTATTGAGTTGAATCTGATATTCAAACTATAATTTTTGGATTCAAAATTGGAAAATAAAATCTAATACTGTGTTTCAGCTTAGCAGCTTCCCCTATACTAAATAAGACCCAGCATCCTGCTAAAGTAGGATGTTGGTTTACTCTTTATCTAGTTTCCCCTAAGTGTTTTATTATTTATTAAGAACTCTCTGTTTGTTAGATATACTTTAAATGGCATATTGGCAACAGTTCACTGGGTTAGCCTTTCCATCACCCTTCAACGCGCCTATTTCCGGCCCCTTGAGACCAGCGATGCTTTGTGGACTGAGGCAGCTCTTGTGGAAACTCTAGCCTAGCCCCAAAAGAAGCCAGGTTTTTCCTTTGCACGCTGGGATCCCAACACTATAAACAAACCACCTATTACAGAGGTGAAGTTGTTGGTTCAAGGTCTCCTGACCTTGAAAGACTCTCACACCAACTCATATCTCTTTTCTCCTTTGAAATTGCTGCTTAAATGCTGCCCGCGGTATTCTTCTGTTAACCTCTTACAGCAGATCTTATCAGCTTATGATACACAATTTACATCCATTTAGCAATTCGCTTAACTATAAGAACCTTGAGTTTGATAATGCCATTAGGTTCCTCACGTTAGGATGTAGTCAGGTGTTGAATTTGACAGCAGTGTGGAAACAACAGGAAGAGTAGTGAGCTCTTTTTAGGATGATGAACCCCACGCTCTAGACTATGAACCAATTGTCGATAAAATATTAAGAAGCGCCCAGAGTACAAGATTATGGACTCACACACTCACAACATGGAACTAGTAACCCCTCTGAGGCTGATTATACCCTAAACCAGGGGGCTGAAGAAGCCATAGTGGTTCATTTGGACCAGACTAACTCTAAGTAATCTCTCATACCACAATATTTTAAGTGATCCTTTGGGGAAGGTTGTGATTCTCATATCCCTGCGGTTCCAATTATCACTTCCTTCAAATCTCAGTTGTACATCAGGTGGAGGAGAAGCGTCGTGTGATTCCTGTTTATAAGAATTTTTAAGATGTGCAGCTCATATCAGATTCTGATAATGCTGTGCTTGCACCTTTATCTTATGCAAGGGTTAGCAGCCATTCCCACTCAGTTTACCAAAAGAGGCATTAAGGCTACAAACACCAGGTTAAGACAAATTTTCAACTCTTTGCTACCTTAATGAGTTAATAATGTTGATCATGCATAATTTTTGTTTCCCATCTCTACTAGGGTAGGTCAATGTATGGTAACAGTAACTGCCATGGTAGATACTGGTGCCACAGGAACTGCATTGACCTTAAGGCAGTGTAAGCTTTATCTTATGGTTACGTCAGTTCCTCAGTCCTGGGTTCATCTAGGGGTCCCTATGAACACACTACCTCTTTGTAAACCCCTGTGTTTTGTGGATCATACATATGAATTTATAGCACACATCGTGACAATCCCTAAGCTACTATATACAGTAAATTTTGGGGTATATTAGTAGCGCAGCCAGTCAGTAAGTATTGACTTGGAGCGGGATATGTTAGCCTTTACCTTCAATGCTCACTTGGGTGAAATTTTTCTGCTTCCTACTTTGGCAACAGGAAATGCTGTGTCAGCAAACTGAAAGTACTCTACTATGGTCATTATGAAATAGTAGAGTACTTTGCCCTTTTACCTTTTCCCCTTTATGTCAGTTTTGATGTAGAATGGGCAAATATGTTGCCAATTAACTCAGTATTTAATCTGAGTTTTCAGTTACCAATGGATCTTACTAGGAACAACTTCCCCCTTTATCCATACACAGCTGAAGAGGACCAGGCGCTAAAGACGTGGATTGATGACATGGTAAAGAAGGGTTGGATGGTTAAGAAAACCTTCCCAGTGTCCTTTACTGTCGTGTTTTCCCAAAATCCTGATGGTACTATGAGACCATGCGTGGATTATGTACACTTAAACAATGTGAAAGTTCCTGACCCTTATTTCTTACCTTTCAGAGGCAGCAATTTCTCAGGAAATAAAAAATTTTAAAGGGTTATAAAAACTTGTTTTGGTGAACGGATTTCATCAAGTGAAGGTCAAGTCTGGCTCTCATCGTAACTGATCTCTTGACTGACGCCTAAGTTTGAAAATGGGCTTGAAGCTTAAAATCAGTGAAGAGGTCAAAAAAAGAAAAGATGGGGAGAATATAGACTACTTCATTGAGTTAGAAAGCGTCAATATTATAGGACGTATAGGGACATGATGCCTCAAGGACCTTTATGGCCCCATACAAATAGGATCATTCACTGCCTTCCAAATCGACCACCTGGTTGGCACCCTCATTGTGCTGTATTATCCTTGTGACTGCAGTGGTGGGGGCTGCACCTCTAAATTTGTGAAGTGGTGATGTTATTCCTGAGGTGTTTTCATCAATTCTTAAATGCGGGATGTTTACTAATCAAATCTAGATTTGGCGCCTTCAGGGTAAGATTCCTTTTACACTGATATGAGTTTCTATCTGCTGAGGCTCAATTCATGAGCAGTAATTTTGACTCGCTCATGATCTCAAATCCCAACAACGCCCCTTAAGGCCTTGTCAGAGGGGATGGCAGCGTTACAGTGCTTTAAACTGTTTCCAAGGTCCAAAGGTGGACTTGAAGCTAAAATTCACAAAAAGGGTTGCATCAGGATTTGAACTGAGATGATTAATCAAGCAGAGGTCGAAAAGAGAACAGAAGAATGATTGATACCAATTATTTTATTAAATTAAGAGGTTTCAATATTTATAGGGTGCTTAGGGACACGGTGCCTCAAGGATCTTCGTGGCCACATCCATTCAGGATCTTTCATGACCTTCCAGATTAGCCGTCTGTTTGGCACCCTCATTGTATTTTGCCACCCCCATGACCAGATTATAGGAAACTCCGCCTCACGTGACTCAGGAAGTGGGGATGAAACTTCTGAAGTCATCTCCATTGATCTTCAAACGCATGTGGATTCCTGACTGAGTTTGGGATGGGTGTCATTGAGATAAAGCTATGTTCAAATAGGCTTGAGGGTCAATTCACTGCAGCTCAATTTGGAAGTGGGGGATTCGAATTGTTTTCATCTTGAATCCCTACAATGCCCCCCTCAAGATCCTGTCAGAGGGGGTATAGGGCCAAAAGAACTGGTCATGCACCTCATTCACCATGGTCCCCTGCTTGACATTGGCAATGGAGTACTCTAACTTCACCTTATGAATGACCTTATAAGGTCCACACCAAAGAACTTCTAGCTTATTTTGTTAGCCTCCAGGTAGATGGTAATAGAAGAGAACTAGGCCAATTAATTGGAAAGTGGTATTGAGTGTCATCCAAGATTAAAGTAAGATGTCTATCTTCCTGTAGTGGTGACAATGTCTTGTGTGGCTAGGGCTTAAAAACGACAATTTTTTATCAGCTAAGGCCCTCATAGTTAATTCAGAGTCCTCAGGTGTGGAGGTTGTTGAGAATTCTTCATTCTAAATACTAGTTGACTCCATTAGTGTGTCAGGCCAAACAGTATGAAGACTAATGGCCCTTGCTTTTTTCACAATCATTGACGACCTTTACCTACAATTTCGCAGGGCAACCTACCAACCCAGCAGACCAACAACTTCTCCTTCTGAAACATGACCACTTGTTATAGCTCAGAGGTCCTCCCCTAGGACATGTCCAATGATTGTGGTTCAGCGGCCTCTATTGACTCCCTCAGGTTTACTCCCCTTTAATATTACAGTCCTTCATTGTTGCTGCTAGTTGCCCAAGTTCCCGCAGGGTTTCCATCTAGTTCAAAGTTGGGAGTTGGTTGCTCCAACCACTCCAGGTGTTTTAACCCAGCACCTAACAACTGGGGATCTTGGTCCCACCTCTACAAGCTAAGCTGAAAACTGTTAACTCAAAACTTAATAAAGATGGGCAAACGAATATTATGTTTGAAGCTTTGGAGATTAAAAGATATTTGTATTTAGAGGGAGATCAAACTATTTAAAGGCATTTCTTGACTGTCCATACCATAGTCATTTATTGCCAGCATCATAAGCACCCACTGGTGATTCTCCATGCTTAGTATTTGTCAGCACTCTCACTAGCAATACTCGTCATCCTCAAATGTCCATGATTATGTCAATACTTGATTCATCATAATATGAATTAATTAAATATTTTGGCATCCTCAGCATAAGTCGCCAGTGTTAGATTAAACCAAGATACTGTTTTGGATTGTTCTTGATACTCTCACAAAGTCAAAAGCCAATTTGACAAAATTTAATTTAGTACTAAATGGTTTGGCATCCTTGACATAAGTTGATGGTACCCCAAATTAGATTTGACTTTCCACCAAAAAACCCACAATCATTTTCACATGGAGTTGGCACCAGGATAAGAGCCTGCCAAAATTGAAAAATTAGTATTAATTAGTTCAACATCCATGGCATAAGTCGCTAGTGTTAAAATTGGTTGAAAACTCTATAAGGATTTAACTAAATCATTTGACATTTAATTTAAGCAATTCGTCATCTGAATTGAGTATGTTAATTATCTCAGCATCCCTGGCCTCAGTTGCCAGTGTCAAGACCCACCAATTTCTTATTGTGGATGATCCCTGGTACTTTTTTGATTCTGCGGATCATGATAGCTCAAACAACCAAATGGGGAGCAAAAATTGGGTATTATCATTAAATAATGAATTGAAATTAGCAAACTAATTGGCAATCATCCTCAATTTATTATTATACTAATTTAATTATTATGTAAGGAATATCACCAGGTTAAAAATCTAACAGAGGTCTTGAGCAATGGCTGGACGCAACTTGGTAGCCAAGGTGCACGCCCATATAGTGATTCAAATGGGGACATCTTGATGACTTGATGTTAGCTTATCCTATAAGCAAGCAAAGCACTGGGTTGGTAGTGGTTTCAGCGAGAAGGATCTGAGGCGGCCATCTTTTGTAAAATGGAGATAAAAGTTTTATTAATGCGTTCTACTGCCCCATTAGTTGATGGGTGTTAAAGGGCAGCGAAATTCTGTGTAGTGATGAATAGTAAGGTAAGTTCTTGTCCTACCTGAGAAGTGAAATTCAACCCGTTATCTGAAAGTAAGGTTTGGGGGCACTTATACTGGGTGAAAACAGAACAAACAAACAAGGAAGCTGTGGCTTTGGCAGTGGCAGCTGGGACTGAAGTCATTTTTACCCACTTGATTAAGTGGTACACGGCTAGGATAATATACTTATGGCCATGCAACCCAGTGGGAGGAGGGCCCACCACATCATTGATAATGACACTGAAGGGCCCTATTGGGGCAATGAGTGAGTGTTGAAATCGAGGATTGGCTCAGTCTTGGAATTAGCAAGTTATTCATGCCTCCAAGACCTCATAGATGGTTTCCACCATTTGGTCCCAGTAACATCATGACTTCAGCCATTCGTGAGTTTTCTTAACTGCCTCGTGTCCCACAGTAGAATGGCCCTCTAGAATAACATCAGTTTGGTAAGAAGGGCGGACATAAGGGAGCTACTTCTTATTACCTTCTTGTAGAGAAGATTATCCTTAATTTGAGTGTCTTGAGTCATCCTTCAGTGTTCAGCTTGGACCTTGGGAGTTTCCAACTCCCATTGCTCAGATTGACCTATTAGATTGTACAGATGGTCCTCCTTAGGGGTCAAAGCTTCTAGCACCGGCATTCTAGAGAGGCCGTCAGCGTTTTAGTGAATTGCGCCTTTGTGATGGACAATAGTAAAATTATAGCTCTGCAGTCATAAGGCCTACCTGGCTAGTCGCTATCTGGGTCCTTCATTTTGCTGAAGCCACTGGAGTGAGGAGTGTTCTGTAAAAATGGTAACGTGAGTACCATAGAGATAAGGATAAAAGTGTTTGATGGCTAGCAAGACAGCCAGGCACTCCCTCTTGGTAACGCTGCAGTTTTTATTCAGCTTTACTCAGTGTCTTACTTAAATAGCCACGGGATGGTCAACTTGGTTTTCATCATGTTGGGCTAAGATAGCACCACTAGCAATATCACTTGCATCCATAAAAAACAAAAAGGGTTGGTCAAAATGTGGATGAGCTATAATGGGTTTAGTACATATAGCAGTTCTCAAGGCATTAAAAGCCTTGCTTGTTCAGGCCGCCATTAAAACGACATATTATTCTGCAGGAGGCAGAATAGTGGCTCAGCTAAGTTGGCAAACTAAGGGATAAACTGATGATAATAGCCCACAATGCCTAGGAACACCTGGATATCCCTTAATCTTTGGGGGGTTGGCATTCTCTCTATGGCATCAACTTTGTCCGGTATAGACTGGATGCCATCCTTGGAAACTTTGTGCCCAAGAAAGTCCAGTTCTGATTGGAAGAAGGAGCACTTTGAAGGTTTAAGCTTTATAAAAGCTTTTCAAAGCCAATTGAAGACTTCTCTGAGATGCTCAATGTGTCCATTAAAGATTCTTGAGAAAACAGAAATGTAAATGTATGGTGGCTCCCACTTTGGGTTGGGCACCACTAGTGCTAAAAAAGAAAAACATTAGTGTCATCTAGGTGAATGAAGACGCATGAAATCTTCAAGTCCCTAAGAATCCCATCCATGGCACGTTGGAAAGTGGTCGGGGCATTACAGAGGCCCTGGGGCATCCCTGATGGCCCAAATAGTCCTTCATTGGCTTTGAGAGCGCACTTGGCTCAATCTTCAGGGTGAGCTCGACTTGCCAATATCTTCTAGTAAGGTACATGGCATAAAAGTACTGCAATCTGGTAAGCAGACGGAGGGAATCATCAATTTTTTAGGCATAGGATAACTGTCCATATTGGTGATGGAGTTGAGTCACCGGTAATCCATCACCACTTGGTGGCTGCCATCTTTCTTCCAAACCAGCAGAAGAGGAGAGGCTCAAGGGCTGCGCGATGGTACTAGGAATTCAGCGTTGAGTAGTTGTTTGAGTTCCACCATCACCTTGGCCTCTTCAACCTTGCTTTTCTGGTAAGGTTAGGACCAGAAGGGGGGAGCATACCCAGTTTCCACATGATGTAGGACTCCGTTAATTCTTCTAAAGCTGTAGGTCGAGGATGAAAATAGGTCCAAATATCTTTCCAACAACTCTTAAACCTTGTGTTGTTGGTCATCTGAGAGGTCCTTAATGATACTTGTTTTGACCATGCTAACTGATGGAGTTGTCTTCAAGCCAAAATCCCTTAAATCCTCAAAAACTTTGAACATTAGCAATAGTCTCTACTGGTAGAAGGTGGACATAGGTGGTGACTCTGGTTAGTTTTACTATTTTGGGTTTGTCAGTAAGGCTGAACAACAACACTGATATAGATCTTGCATAAGCTGGATCTAGGATCCCTGAGCAGGTTAGCACCTCTTTTGTGGATTTGTTGTCTAGGCCTTGTATTTTTAATAGGTATCCAGAGGGGATGTTAACATGGACCTGGGTTTCAGCAATGACTTGGGACTTCAGAGGTATTGTAGTCACCATAGGTAAGTAGATAGGCATGCCCTCTTGCCCATAAACATCAGAAGGTGGCAATTGGACTTGAGAGCCCCTAATGTGGTATTCAAGCTGATTGATTTGGCCTTAACTCTCCAATAAACAAGCTCAGGCTTTGACCTCTGTCATGGAGTCATGAATGGTTTCAAAGATCAGAGGGACCTGAAGCCCTAGTAGGGATAGAAAGCTGCCATCATAATGGAGTACTGCCAAATATCTCAAAGGAACTGAGTCCCAAGGAGCAGGTCATAGCTAGGGTTATCTAGCGTGACAGCGGGGGTGTTTACAGAATGATTTCCAAACCATATTTTGATAGAGAGGATTAAGCCCATATAGAATGGGTGCATTGTGTGCCAGCCGTTCCATAATTCATATAGTATGGCAAATCCAGAGCAATCGTGACGCGCTTTATTAACTTGGATGATATGACGTTTATTGGAGAGCCTCTGTTGACTATGGCAAGGACTGGATCTTCATGAACTTGAATTGCAACACAGGTAACCAGACTTCCAAACCGGGGCGGTAGCATGAGAAACATGGGAGAGTCATCAGAAGAAGAGTGAGCAGTATCTATTCCTTTATTATCATTTGATACTTAAATTCTTCTCCAGGTATGAACCTCCAGGTTTGTTCAAGTTTGTGGAGGATTCTTGAGGTGGATTGGGGATGTTAGCATGGAGCGCCTCGTCCTTCATGCTGACGGCCCTTTTCACGCCTCCTTAGCAAGTCATTTCTAGAAGGTCTTGGCACTGTGCCTGAAACCATTACAGTAGGTGCATTGAGGTCTAGGATTCTTCTGGTTTTTGACCACATGGACTTGAGGACGGCTAGAGGGACCTGTAGATGTAGCCCTAAAGTGTAGAGTTGACGCAAGGATCTCGTTAAGTGCTTCCTTGATTTCTCAGATACAGGTAAACCAATTCTTTTGCCCAATAATATGCATTTTAATCTCAGGATAGGATACCAAACAGAAATGACAGCAGTAATAGCATCATCCAGGGTGATACAGTTGGTAGTGATTAAGGGTTGTGCTTAGGCATAAAATCGGTTGGTAAACTCCATTTAGCTTTCTCCTTTATTTTGTCGGATACCCATGAACGCTTGTTTTGGTTGTCCAGGGTTTGATTGCTGCTGAACTCTTGGATTAAGGCTTTATGGACCAGTTCCCAGGTGTTGCACTCCTTCAAATGGGGGTCATGGTCTCCGGGGCAGTGCTATCTAGACAGTAGTGGATATGCTTTACCTTCTGCTGGTTGGTGGCCTCCTCCATGGAACTCTCATATGCATACAGGAAGGAGGCAATGCTTTCTCTGCTGGGTTGAACCTTTCTTTAAAACTAGGTTTAAAGTTAGTTACAAGAGAGGTGGAGATGGTATTAACACCAGGGATGGGCGCTGGCTCCAAAATCTCAGTCTCCACATATTCATGGGGGGCCTGATGGTCTAGCTGTCACCGTAAGCCCTTAAGGTCCTCTTGGATATCATCCCAATTTTGGTTGAGAGAGGAAACGGAAGCCTTATTTGCAGCCTGCTCCTTTAAGGGATTGAATGTTGGCACCCTGATTGTGAAGCTGGCTCTTGAGGGTGGTCAAACAGGTTTCAAACCCTCAACAAGTTTGTTTAAGCTGAGAGATGCAAATATTGGTAAGCTTTGTGAAGGCACTGAAGCTGTTCATTTCGTCTGACAGTGCCTCAATGGAGACCCTAGGGTTGAAGGGGTCTCCATCCACTTGGAGTTTGCATCCCTGAGCTACATTCCGAATTTGATTTATGTAGGCAGCCAAGGCTGTTACTACATCTTTATGCCATAGGTCTTTAGGGCCATCAGGGGTGGGTGCTGAGGGACCTGGGGTCCTTGAGATCCACGGAGACCCTCTGGTCCTATGGGTCCCTCATGCTCTTTGAGTCCTTCAGGCCCTCTAGGCCCTTCAGGACCTTCGCTCCTGGAGGAATAGTCACGAGAGGCCAGGTCCTGATAGTGTTATTACAGGGTACATATCAGATCCTCAACTTGGAAAAAGCGCTGATTCCTCGTTGCTTCAAAAAGTTGGACGTTCTGACGCAGCTGGTCCTCAAAAATAGCCAGAGATCCCATTATCTAACACCACAATTTTGATCTTGACCTCGTTGATCAACCGTCAGTTATCAATAATGGCCTCACAGTTGTCGTGGACAAAGGAGGAGGCTGCGTTGTAGAAATTGATGATGTGTGAGTATAAGGCCTGGGTGAGTCCCAGTTGTTGGTGACTTCTTGATGGTGAAGTATAACTAGTTGGAGTAGGTGATGAATAGCTGGTTGAACAAAGTTGCGTAGGTAGCATTCAGAACCCAGGGCAAGTTCTCCTGATGGCAGCTGGGCCAAGGCATAGAGGTCCTGCAAGGTAGATGGAAAGGAAGAGGCATAAGAGCGGCTGGAGCGAGCACCCACAAAGTAGGAGCCATTTATTAATTGTTGGACAACATTGTTAAGGTTCTTGTACTGAAGTTGGTACTGACTTCCATCAACTGAGGGCAGGGGTCTCTGGAATGTGGCCCAGAATTTTAACCTTTCAGGCTGCAAGGGTGATAATGCATATTGCGAGGTACTAACTATTGAGCAACGCTTCTCAACTGACCAGCCAATTAATCTTCAGGGCTACTAGTATTATACATTGTTTGCGATAGACGTTTTCACTTAGGACATCTCAGAGCCCCCTATAGTGAGCACCACTTTTGTTAGCGTTATATTTCCTTCGACTGTTGCTGAGGTCCAAAAGTTGGCTCAAAGCTGAAAATTCGCAAAAAGGGTCACACCAGGATTATAACTGAGCCAATTAAGCGAGTGGAGGTCAAAAAGAGAACTGAAGAATGGATTGAATACCAAATACTTTATTATTTTAAAGGTGTCAATATTAATAGGGTGCGTAGGGACACTAAACCCAAGGATCTTCGTGGCCCCATCTATTCAAGATCTTTCATGGCCTTCTGATTGACCGCCTGTTTGGCACCCTCATTGCATTTCGCCACCCCATGACTAGATCAGTGGAAACTCCGCCTCATGTGACTCAGGAAGTGGAGATGAGACTCCTGAAGTCGTCTCCATTGTTCCATATATGCAGGTGGATTCTTACTGAGTATGGGATTGCGCCATTAAGATAAGGCTCCGTTAAAATAGACTCAAGAGTTGATTCACTGCAGCTCAATTTGGAAGTCGGGAATTCAATTTGTTTTTTATCCTAAATCCTGCTAGGGGGTATAGGGCAAAAAGGAATCAGTTATGTACTCAATTCACCATTGTCCTCTGGTTGACGTTGGCAATGGAGTACCCCAAGTTCACCTTATTAGTAAACTTATAAGGTCCAGACCAAAGAACTTAATCTTATTCTGTCAACCTCTGGGTCAATGGTGATAATAGAGAATGATGTCATCCAATTTAGACTGGCAAAGAAAGTAGACTGATATTAATCAGGATGTCTTCCTTTCTGTAGTGGTGATAAATGCTTTTCGTGACTAGACCTTAAAGATAGACAATTTTATCAGCTAAGGCACTTATGGTTGAATCAGAGTTCTCAGGTGCAGAGTTCTCAAGAAATGGCTGAATGCTATTTGGTAGCTAGGGAGCACGCCCATATAGGGATTTAAAGGGGGACACCTTGATGACTTGATGATAGCTCATTCTGTAAGCAAGCAATGCGCTGGCAGATAATGATTCCAGTGAGCGGGATCAGAGGAGGCCTTCTTCCACAAAAATAGAGACAAAGGTTCCTTTATCACGTTCCACTGCCCCATTGGTTGATAGGTTGTAATAGGTGGTGTAACTCTGGTTAGTACATAAAAGTGAAGCCAGTCTAGACTACCTGCGAGAAAAAATTTACTCATTGTCTAAAGGTAATATTGTGGCATCCATGGCGGGTTAAAATGGATTAATAAGGAAAAGAGCTATGTCCTTTGCAGTGGCAGTGAGGACCTAAATTCCTTCTACCCATTTAGTCAAATGGTGACATTTAGGAGAATATATTTAAGGCCATGCATCCCGGTGGGAAGAGGGACTATTAAATCAATGCTAAACACTGAAGGTGTCCATTGGGTTAACAACTGATTGCTGATATTGTGGACTGGCCTGATCTTAGGAACAGCAAATCATGCAAGCTTCCAGAACCTCTTGGATGGTTTATAACATTTGTTCCGAGTAACATCATGGTTTTTGCCACTTGTGATTCTTCTTTACTGCCTTGTGTCCCACAGTTGCATGGAACTCTAAGATATCGTCAATATGATAAGAAGGGCAGATGTAGGGGATCCATTTATTATGAACCTTTTATATAGCAGCCCATCCTTGATCTTAGTGTCTCAGGTCATCTTTGGAGCTCAGCCTGGATCTTCAGAGTCTCCAACTCACAGCTCTATGGCTGGCCAATTAGGTTATACTGTCTGTCCTTCTCAGGGGATATGGAAGACAGTATTGGAACTACAGAGACCATCAGCATTCTAGTAAATCACGCCCATGCAATGGACAATAGTAAAATCATAGCTCTGCAGTCTTAGGGCCCATCTGGCTAATATGCCATCTGGATCCCTCATCTGTTGTAGCCATTGGAGAGAGGAATGATAATTGATGATGGTGAAATGAGTACCATAGAGATAGGGCTGAAAATGCTTGATTGCTAACAAGACAGCCAGGCATTTTCATTTGGTAACGCTATATTTTCGTTTAGCCTTTCCTAAGGTCTTACTGAAATAAGTTGCAGGGTTATTTGCCCTGATTTTCATTATTCGAGTCTGAGGGTGGCCTCAATGGCAACATCACTCGTATCTATGAATAACAAGAAAGGTTGATCAAACCACAGATGGACTAAATTGGGTTTAGTTCAAAGAGCGGTACTCAACGAATCAAAAAGCCTGTATAGTTCCTGTCGCCACTCAAAAGGAACGTTTTTCTTTAGGAGATAAAATTAGGGGCTTGGGTAAGCTAGCAATTAGAGATAAATTGATGAAAATAACCCACCATGCCAAGGAACCTAGATATCCCTCATGCTTTGGGGGGCGCAACATATCTTCAATGGCGTCAAATTTGTCAGGCATGGTTAGATGTCATCTTTCAACACCTTATGTCTAAAGAACTCCATCTTGGAATAAAAAAAGAGTCCTTCAAAGGTTTGAGTTTTATTGAAGCCTTCTTAAGATGATTTTAGACTTACTGAAAAATATCCACATGACCATTGAAAGTTCACAAGAAGACAGTGTTATTGTCAAGGTAAACAAGGACGCATGATAACTTCAGACCCTGAGGATCCCATCCATAGTACGTTGTGTGTAGCTAGTGTGTTACAAAGGCCCTGGGGCATCCTTATAGGTTCAAATAGCCCTTCGTTGGCTATGAGTGCACACTTGGCTTGGTCTTTAAGGGCAAGCTCCAATAGCTAATATCCGCTGGCAAGGTCCATTTCTGAAAAGTATAACAGTCCGGCGAGTAGGTGGAGAGAGCCGTCAATTTGGGCAAGAGGATAACTGTCTATCTTGGTGATGGAGTTGATCCAGTAATAGCCCATCACCACCTGATGACTGACATCCTTCTGTCAAACCAATAGTAGAGGGGAGGCCCAAGGACTGCTAGAAGGCACCAAAAAATCTGGCCTTGAGTAGCTGTTTAAGTTCTACCGCCACCTGGGCCTCTTCAACCTTACTCTTTCAGTAAGATCTGGACCAAAAGGGGTGTGCGTCCCCAGTATCCACATAGTGTAGAACCCCACTCATCTTTCCAAAATCGTAGTTTGAGGCCAAAAAAGGTCTTAATACTCATTCAATAATTCTTTGAGTTTTTGTGTGCCCATTAGGGTACCCAGTGCAGGCAACCTTGTGGGAGGAAACCCGGGGTGCTGCCCCCACCACACATGGGGATGCGCGAATCTAAGCACCACAAATTTGGGCCCAACTGCGGGTGGGGTGGCTCACACCACCCCAAAAAAGACATATTCCTCACTGTTTGGTATACTTGGCATTTATGGCTATCCAGCCAGTTCAGAGATATGCTTCACATTCCTTACTGTGGGGAATGAGACCAGATTGACCCCCAAGTTGGATTTACTTGAGGAAAGAGGATTGCCATAGCTTTCTACAGTTATTTTTAGCCGTCGCTTGACTATGACCAGGGAGCTTATTGCCTGGACTCCTTCTAAGGGAAGTAACGCTGGTTTCTGGCAAGTCATAGACCATACATCACCTTCCCCTCATATCGTGCATTAGACCCTGAACCCCTCCTTATCTGCAAGCAGACTTGGAGGAGCATACACAGTCAGGATCTCTGGCTATTCAAAAATGACCAGAGGATAACTTACACCCTGGTTAGTACGCTTCATACCATAGGAGAACACTTCTTGTAAAAATTTACTTAAGTGGTTGTTATTGGCAAGTAACCCAGTAACCTTTTTTAGTACTAGATGGTCCCAGTAACCTTTTTACTGAACAGGATTGGTTTCCTCATGCGCTTTGTCACATTGTATATAATGAATTATTAATTGATAATAGTATGGAGACTATTATCCATATTTGAGTATGCTTTATAATTTTGGCCCAACGCTCAGCCAGTATTCCCAATTAATATTCGTGAAGTTGTACTCGTAGGGATTTGTTCCCTTGCTCTTGTCCACCTGATCTTCGCTGAGATACCCCGTGACAGTCTCTTTCAGCCCAACACATAGCTGGCAGCTATCCCTGATTGTAGCTCCTTCTTCTTTAGATCCCCGCAGAGATTTTTACTCCTCTCTCTGAGAGTCTTACAATTATTACCCTCTGCAATAATATCCTTGACACAGAACAACATAATAGAAGCTGATAGTCTTGCTATACACCGAATGAATAATGTAAATAATGCTTTTTACTATCTGACTGTAAAGTACTAGTTTTTTTATTATAGTAAATCCTAGGGAATATATACTGGGGAATTTGGCTGTCTAATTCTCAGCTGACACCTCTTTGATGAAACAGCAGCCATTGCCAATGAATCTCCCATCCTTGTCTCAGCAGCTATGGTCTTCCCCATCCTGGCTAGGATTCTTTCATTGGACATCCTCAATACCTCAAACGGAAAGAGTCAGAAAACGTGTTCTTAACGTGTTCCTCTCGATCCAAGCGAACTGACCAATTTTGGCTAGCGACCTGCTTAGGTAATAGAACTTATTACCCATTATGGCAAGTCACACACCAACCAATAGTTTCACTAGTTGCAGGTTGCATCACTCTCCTCACAACTTGGTATTCATTCCCAATCAGTTGGTGATAAACCTGATTGATCCCATTCGGTACACCTGATAGTTAATCACTATCAGATGCCCCTATTTTGGCAGAAACTCCGCCTGATGAGATTTTAAGTATTTGTCTGGATCAATCTCTGACGGATACTACCAGGCTAATAGCCCAAAATCCCCCACATGTAGTTACTCTGAAACTCGGGTGAACTGATTTCTGGTTCACTTCGCCTTAGGGAATTTTCCCTTAGTGATACCAGGTAATCTAGCAGGCTGGGAATATGGGCAAAAATCCCAACACATCCCCCCTCTTGCCTAGATTTCCAGGGAGAAAAGGATTGGGGCATGAGAACACCACTTTAGACACCTGGTCATATAATTCATTAGTTTAAACAGAGTACACTTGTAAATACTCAATGCTGCTTGAGATGACCATCGGCATATGGCGTCCTTCCTCTTCCTCCTTGATACTACCTTCTCAGAGCGCAGTCCCTACGATCTTCTGTCATGCTGGGCTGATCAATTTACTCTTGATGATATTAGTCCCAGGATCTGGTTTTCCCCCGTCAGGGTATATGATCTGCTGTCATATTCAGGATTCTTGGTCTGGATCCTTGATTTCCTGATTTTCTCCTTGTCCTAGACAGGAGGCTCTTGCCATTGATGTTCATTTTTCAGCTCATTTAATAATGCTTATTTTTATTTGTCCTTGTTATTTCTCTCATAAGCTCTTGACTTAAGTCAATCCTAATTCTTCCCTTGGAGAGCTTATCTCATTAATTTTGAGATTCATTTCTCTGAAATTGGAGCTTTATGGATTGTAGAGTGCATGATGTCAACTTCTATATAAGTCTGACATCCCCCCCTCTCATCCAGCTCATATGTCAAATTCTGAGTCGCACTACCAGCAGCTCCTGAATTTTTCTGATCCAGACCTCCGTCACTTCCTTCAGATGAGTCAGGATGCTTGGTGGAAACTCTTTTATGGTCCTTCCAGGACTCATACACCTAGTCTGGCGCCAGAGGCTAGTCCTTCCATCGAATTACCAGAAATGGTAACTAATCCCTCCAAAACCAGGCTAGCTATTGTTTCAAACAACTCTTGGCTGACTCTTCCTCTGCTGTTAATTCCAGAGTTGGACTTTGAAATTCTCCTGGATTCATCTCCTTTCACTGATGCTTCATACATCATCATAGATAATCCAGAGATTATGCCAGTTGCTCTGGATTGTTTGTTTCTGGCCGGGTCAGACCTGCTCCCTGAGTTCCTCTTCAAACTCAGTCAATATTACAAATCCGCTGTTCTGGTCTCCAAGCTCTCAATAAGTAACAGTAATCACTTTGAGCTCCCCTACACTGAACTCCAGGCCCAAGTCACCAAGGCTTTGACTCTAGTTCTGAATCCCTCTGATCTTGATAACATCCTGAATTGGGATATCACCGCTTATGCTCTTCACTTTGCTGGCCAAGTTCTTCGAAGTTGGTCCACAAAGCTTTCAGCCTCGCCTGGGTTCCACCGTTAATTCAGCTTTAGCTTCTGAGAAGCCCATAGTTGCATCTTGCAGGATGCAATTCAACCCTGCATGACTATCTCTTCTCCGGTGCTTCCCATCAGTATCATCCGCTGATGGCGTTGATAGGGGACATAACTCAGCAACCCCCATCAAGCATCCCTTCTTCATTGCCAGCCCACATGTCTGGTGTCCTTGATGAAGCCTGTCATCAGGCGCTCAGGACTAATCTTCCAGCTCCAGTGCCATATCAGGATTACTTAAAGTTATTCATCAATTGCCTCTTTTTATACTGTTGCTTTCCTCCCCGCTCCAGGATTTTGCAATTAGCTTCATCCAATATCTCAATTTCCCTTCCCCTAGTCGCTTTCTCTCAGGGCTCAGCGTCCACTCAAAGAACATGATTTTGTGTAGGTCTCGCCCTTTCTAGCATCCAATCATATATCAATTTTGACAGGCTGCTCATTACTACCACAATCCATCCTCCCTCCCCAAAAGGTGACATAGGTGGAATCATCATACTGAGGACAAATAATAAAAAATAAAAATTATAAAAAATATATTGGCTTTTTTCTCTGTGCGTTTTATAATAATAATAGTATTTTTTCCAATATCTTTTATCAATTTTTTATCTTTATTCTTCTTTTTTACTATGGGACTTGACCTTGTTTTTGTTCAGCGGTCCACCTTTTTTTATTTTTCCCCCAAACTGGGTCCTGGGTACTTAAACCTGCCAGTTTTCTATGGTTCAGAGGTCCTTTTTTGGATTTGACCTAATCATCAGGACATGACCAAAGTAATGGTTCATTGGTCCTTTGGGAACTCTTTTATTTTTTTCATCAATCCAACGCTTTAGATACTTAGCGTGGTCTTAATTTACAACTCTTCCATCAAGAAATCTTGATGGTGTAAGCATCAGTCGCCATCTTGGCAATCACTTCAAACAGACCTGACCACAATGCATCAAATTTGTTTCTTCATTTGAAACCATGCGTATTGCAATAGGCAACTCTTTCCCCTAATTGATATTCTTCTAAGGACAGTCAGTTTTTGTTGTCCATTGATTTCGCCCATATCCTTTTCTTAAAGGTTGTATCAAATGCTTACTATTGCATATCAATCAGAATACTTGGCAGTTAGTCCAGGTATTTCTCGGTACTCATCCCCAACGTAGGTTCCACCACCAAATATAAAATTGGCAGCAACATGGCATCTCTTCCGTATAACAATTTAAATGGCACCTTTTCCGTCACCATATGATGACTAATATTGTAGGCGAATATAACTTAACTCAGGTACGTTCCCCACGTGGAAGTTCTCCCTGCGACTAGCTTCCTCAGCGTCACAGCCATCATTCCATTGACCCGTTCTACCAGTCCATTCCAGCTGGTAAGGTACTTACACAACTTCTCAGATCCTCATTATCTCATTTAATCTCAGGATCACATGAGATGTGAAGTTGGTCCCATTGTCACTAAGCAGGACCTGTGGACATCCATGCCAGTATACTACTTTATCCAGGATAAACCACGCAGTACTGGTAGCGTCTACTCTTTTTAAGGCCTTCATCTTGACCCATCTCATCAGATGGTCAATAGCAACTATAATGTACTTGACTCCCCCTGTGCTCATCATCAGTGTCCCATCACGTCTATGGACACTGTGTGCCAGGCAAATCCAGAGAGAACCAGTTGGTATACAGTTGTAAATTTGTGTGGTTTGTGCAGCTGGCACTCCACACAACAAGCTAGATAATCTGTGACAAGATAGCTGATTGATTCCCAGTAATATTACTGGCAAATATGGTAAGTTGTTTTTCTCAGGCCTCCATGCCTGACAACCTTGTGAGCTGCTTGTAATATCACTGCTCTTTCTGACAGTTTTGGGAATAATAACTGCTTCCCATTGATTGTCTTGATTACTTGTCCATCCATGGTCTCAGTGTTTTCCATTACTTTTCGAGGCACACCTTGGATTTCTCGGGGCTCATCCCCAATTTTTCTTTCAACCATTCTCTGTAATAGCTCATATGCCTGCAATTATACCAACTAGACCATTGGCAACCGCAATAAGCCATCCGCATTCTGATGAGAAGCCACCGCTTGGTGGACAATCTCATATCTGATTGCCTGGAGCTTAAGCGCCCATTGGGCTAGTTGTCCTTCCAGCTCTTTTAAATTGTGCAGCCAACGCAGCGAAGAGTGGTCCGGTACCACTTTAAAGTGCATTTTGTGGACATACACCTGAAACTGCTTGCAAGTGTAAATGACCATAAGGCATTCACACTCAGTCACGGTGTAGTTCCTCTCAGCGGCTGAGAGGATCTGGCTCACATATGCCACCGGATGTTCATCCCCAAGTCATCTACTTGACTCAGTATGGTACCAATCACCATCAACAAAGCATCGGTTTGAGTGATAAACTCCCAATCAAAAATTTGAATATTTCAGAATTGGCAAATCTATCAAATACTGGTGTAACTCATCGAAGGAGTTCTGGGCCTCTTCATTCCATACAAATCCTTTTTTTGGATCTTTATTATGGGATTAATGGCTTGGCTATTCGGGTGAAGTCCCAAATAAATCTTCTGTAGTATCTGATCATCCCAAGGAGCACTTGGATGTCTCAGACACTCTTTGGTACAGCCATACGTTCTATAGCTGCTATCTTCTGGGTTTGCAGCTGCAATCCACTTGAGTTGATTATGAATCCCAGGTATTCCAACTCTTTTTTAAAGAAGTGGCATTTCCTTGGATTGATCTTCAGGTTAGCTGCGGACAGTCGCTTAGATACTTCTTCCAAGTGGTGGAGGTGATCAGTAAACGTCCTACTGAACATGTTTATATCGTCCAGATATACCAGGATGCATGACAACTTCAAGTTGCTTAATATTGTATCCATGGCCCTCTGAAACGTTGCAGGCTCATTGCATAGACCCTGGGGCATCCTCGTTGGTTGGTATAGCCCCTGCGTGGTAACAATTGAGCATTTTTCCTGGTCTTCCTTTGGCAAGTCGATCTGCCAATATCCTGAGATCAGAACCATCACAGAGAAATACTTTGCTTCTCCTAAACAATCTAGCGCATTGTCAATCCTTGGTAGGGGATATGAATTCTTTTCATATTTTGTTCAGCCTTCTTTAGTCAATCACCACTCGGTTGGATCCATCCTTCTTCTTAATAATCAGAATTGGACTTGCCCAGGGACTTGATGATGGAAATAGAAGCCCATGCTTCACTAGTTTGCTGATTTTATCCTCCACTACTGCTTTAGTGGCTTTAAATTGTCAGATTGGTCTCATCCTTATCAGTAAATTTTCCCCGGTGTCAACCTTATGGATCACATCTTATGCACATCCCAAATCGTGATCATCTGAGTGAACACTTCTTGATACTTTTCAAATGGTTTAAGCACCTCCTCTTACTGGCCTTCTAACAGATCAGCGAGCTGCTTTCAATCAACCATTAGTCTAATACTTTTGGCTACCCTGTCCAGTAATTCCATTTTGTTGAGAGACCCAAAATTGTGGAATCTTCTTAATTTGGCCGTTGGGATTGATGAAAAAACGCGATGATCTGATTCCTCTTGATCTTCATCTGTTTTTCACCCAAATTCGCCAGGAGAACCCAAATTTCTCCATGGCCGGCATTATTATCCCAGGAGCAACCCATGGCTCCACTATGGACTTCTTCCAGGGGCTTCCGACTTCCCCATACAACAGTTCAGAATTCTCCAATGTCAACCCTGTGTCAACTATCATCTGCGATCCAGACAGAATGGTCCTCTCAATCTTGATCCTTAGTGGAATTCCTCAGTTCTCTAGGATTTCTGCTGGCATTTCACGTCACTTCCTACCAACTAATTGGTATTGAATTGGGAAAATGCCGTCATTGTATATCAGATTAATGAAGTTGCTCCAATTCAGCAGAGCTTCACCATCCTTCTGATATACTAATGGTAACGTCTGACCCAATATTGTCATAGTATTCTCCTCAAAGTTACATTTAACTCCGTATTTCCGTAGAAACTCCATTCCTATCAGAATGTCATAGTTTTGGTTTGCCAAAACTATTGCTGGCGCAGATACCACCAACGACCCAGATTGTAGTGCCAGTGCACTATACGCTCCACAAAAAATGGTGGTGTTTGACCCAGCTGTCCCATATTCTCTCTTGTGTTCCAAGTCCGGCGAGATCTTCATCCTCTTTACCAGCTTAGTTGAGACAATATTGATGGGCACTCCACTGTCAACTATCGCCCTCACCCTCACTCAATTCACTTGTATGTCTATATACATACACTCAGAGTATTGTAATATAGTGTTTACTAAGTGAATGGCGGCGTTTTTAGCTGAATCTAGGGTTTGATTAATTTGCACCGATAAATCATGAAACTATTCCTTAATTGCGCTAAGGGGGATTGACAAATTGGCCTCATCTAAACGGACGTCAGATAACTCTTTAGGATTCTCGAGGTTCAAATCTTGTCTGCCAGTTGTCAGGCATACGGCCAGGCAACTCCCTGATTATCTTGGGGTCAATTCTTTTTACCCCAGCTCTGGTCACGGCATTCACATCCATATTGACCACTTGAAACAGCTGATCCTGCTCATCGTCTACAAAAAGATCACTAATATCAATTTCATCATTTATAAAATCAGGAGGAACAGGTTTCTCCACAGCTCTAGACTGTTCCTTGTCTAGGCCATGGGCCCTTTTCCCAAATCCTTGGTGGCTGCTGGCTCCTTGGCCTGGACCACATTAATCTGATCCTTTGGCTTTTTACTGTGTACGGCAAAATATCCTTTCCCACCACTCTGATAGCAGACATTCTCCTTCTTATTTAACCTTCTGAATTCTTTAAGCTTATTTCCCAGCATGGTTTGATTGGTATCCTCCTTAGCTCCTTCATTTCCCTTCAAGGGATTCAGATTTTGTACCAGATTGGACTTGAAGAATCTACTTGAGGCATCAAATGTTGCTCCCAAGTCTTCAAGTTATCTAACATTTGTGAGGTAGTTATTTCCGTCATGAACACGGAAGACATTATGCAAGCAAATTTTAATAGGACTGAAGAGCCGCTTGCAAGGCGATTCTAGCATCAAATTCGTCCAATACTTTTGCTCTGACCAGTATATGCGACTCCTGGTAAATTTTATCCATGAAGCTAGCAAGAGACTTGTCTTTATGGAACTGGATTCCCATAAATTCTTGCTTGTATTTTAACATGCGTGTAGGACTCCCAAACTCCTTCATGATGGCCACCTTTGCCTCCGCATACTACCAGCTGTCCCCCTCCAGGTGAGGTAACGCTAAGTTTGAAAGTCAGTGTCTAGGCAATTCATGACTGTTAACACCTTTTGAAGATCTCCATAGCCATTCATGGCCATGTCAAACTGTCATAAAAAGCTGAGGCATTATCATGATGGAACGTTGGCAATTTTGGCGTTGCCATAAATTCTTCCGAGTTATTTCTGGCCAATTCTCTCAGTTTGGCTACTCGGCTAACTTGAGGAGTGACTTTGGGCGTCATCTCCAAAAATGGCATTAAAAGTGGTGGCATGTTCCTTGGGGTATTCAACTTCCCAAGTATCATGCAAGGACTTCTTTCTTTGGAATCACTTGCCATATCAGGCTCACAAGCACATCTGTGAGCTTTAAGTTCCTCCTCTTGTTTAATAAATCTTTTGATATCTGCACCAAAATTTCTTAAACAAACGCGATCCGCTTCTTGCTCCATTTTCAGGTATAGGACCTCTCGAATGAGGACCCCTTCTTTCTTCTTCAATGAGTTTACTTTATCAAGTAACTCGTTCACAAAGCTTGCTATATTCTCTATTCCATCCTTAACCTTGGTGACTCGTTCTTCCAAGGCCACGAACTCCTGATGGTCCACTGAGTTTAAGGCATTCTGGTTTACAGTGGCTAACTTGGTCCACAGTTTGCGTATCTCATCTTTGTACAACCTTCTTATGGATTTTTTACTCTATAATCCCTGTAGTTAGCACCAACTTATAAAAATTTACTGATGGTTGTTATCAGCAAGCAACCCAGTAACCTTTTTACTGCACAGGTTCAGTTTCCTCGTGCACTTCGTCACATTGTATAGAATGAATTATAATTGATAATAGTATGGAGACTAATATCCATAATTGAGTATGATTTATATTTTGGCCCAACGCTCAGCCAGTATTCCCAATTAATATTCGCGAAGTTGTACTCGTAGGGATTTGTTCCCTTGCTCTTGTCCACCTGATCTTCGCTGAGATACCCCGTGACAGTCTCTTTCAGCCCAACACATAGCTGGCAGCTATCCCTGATTGTAGCTCCTTCTTCTTTAGATCCCCGCAGAGATTTTTACTCCTCTCTCTGAGAGTCTTACAAATATTGCCCTCTGCAATAATATCCTTGAGACAGAACAACACAATAGAAGCTGATAATCTAACTATACACCGAATGAATAATGTAGATAATGCTTTTTATTATTTGACTGTAAAGTACTGGTTTTTTATATTATAGTAAATCCTAGAGAATATATATAGTGGGAAATTTGGCGCCCAGCCCTCAGTTGACACCTCTTCAATGAAATGGCAGCTGTTGCTGTTGAATCACACATCCTTGTATCAGCAGCAATGGTCTTCCCCACCCTGGCTAGGATTCCATCATTGGACATCCTTGAGACCTCAAAGGAAAGAGTTGAGAAATGTGTTTCTAACATTTTCCTCTTAATCCAAGCGAACTGACCAATTTTGGCTAGTGACCCGCTTAGGTAATGGTACTTATTACCCATTATGGCAGGTCACTCATCAACCAATAGAATCACTAGTTGCAGGTGGCATCACTCGCCTTGCAACTTGCTTCATTCCCAATCAGTCAGTGATGAAACCCAACTGATCCTGATTGGTACACCTGATAGTAAATCACTATCAGATGCCCCTATTTCATCAGCAACTCCGCCCAATGAGATCTTAATTATTCGTCCAGATTGATCCTGATGGTTATGACCAGGCGAATATCCCAAAATCCCCCAAACGTAGGTACTCCAAAACTTGGGCCAACCAATTTCTGATTCACTTTGCCTTAGGGAATTTTCCCCTAGCGACACCAGGTAATCTAGCAGGCTGGGAATATGGGCAAAAATCCCAACACTTCTCCACACAGCATTCACTGCCAGACGCTCCGTGAATATGTGCTTTGCCATCTCCTCCCCTCTGCACACCTTATAGGCATACAGAAGGTCATCCTCTATATTCTTACTCCACTTACGCATAGTCGCCCCAGTGACCAGGATGTTGCCGCGGAGTTGGAGAGAAAGTTCTGAACTAATATAGACCAGCATCCCTTAACTTTCCTACACCACAGGTCCATCAGGCCAAGTCACATTTTGCAAGTGATCTGGGACAAGTACGTTGAGAAAAGCTCTCTGTCTTGTATTTTCCGGAACCTGGCAGTTGTGGATCTGAGAGGCAGACATCACTACCTCCACCCACCTTTTACTCAGTTCTGAAGGATGAAGAGGCTTTCCCATATGGGTTATATTTAGCTTTCTCTTCCTCGCAGGAACGCCCACTGATCCTGCCCTCCACAAAATTCTGAACAGGCTTCACCAGCCTCTAGTGCATCCAGAGAAAGAATTGCTTCCATCCAGTAAGAAAGCAGTTCAGTTGCTTCCACAACATCCCATGCCTTCCTTACCAGCACCTTAGAGGGACTGGAAACATTATTATCTGCTTACACTCTAAGCACTCTTCAATTATTGACATCAAGGAGGTCCCCCCCAATGGACTGCCCCAATAAAGTGCTTGAAGGCCTTGCGCAGACGAGGTTCCATCTCCAGTCCCAAAGCTCCTCCCCAAAGGGGAATTGCCCTGATCCTTTCAATGGTCCACTCTCCACCCTCTAATCTACCATTGATTCCTGCCCAAGCTCTAAAGTAATCCTTCCAGTAGCCTGGTAGGTTCCCCGCGCTTGGAATGACCCCTTGATTAATTCCCCAGATGACACCAAGGTACTTGTTTGAACTGTCCTTAAAGCCTTAGAGAGGTAGTCCTCCAAAATTGGAGCCCAACAAATGGATATTCCTCCCAAGCGACCCATGTGATCCACTTCACCTGAAGTGCTTTGATCATACTCCTGAAGTTAATCAGACCGATGCCCCCCTTCTTCACCTCCTGACACAAGTTAGTTTAACTGGTTTTTGACATCCGCCCTAGCCAAATGAACTAAATGATTGAACTCTGTATTCTTCTGATGGAAGATGCCAGTGGTGGAACAAATACGGCAATGTACCATAGTCTGGAAATAAATAAAATTTGTAATGACAATGTCTTTGCCCCAATAAGAAAGATTGAGTCATTGACATTTCCAAACTGCTTTTTTAAGGTCCGCTTAAAGTTTGAGATAAGTTTCATGTGGCGACAGCCGCCCAGGATGGGGCACCCAAGGTACAGAAGCTCCTCCCTGTTGACATCCAGGGGATTGAGCTCCGTGGTGGCACACCCAACGTCGCCGTTCTTATAATGGGCCAAGCTCTGGATTTTGACAGATTTACCTTCGCGTTGCTTGCGTTCTGGTACATCTTCAGAATTTTCATCACCACCTTCTCCTCCTCCTTTAAAAAACATATATCCACGTATCATCTGCAAACATTGAATGAGATTACTCCTCGCCATTGATGGTAAGTTTCCTCCGGTCTGACTTTCTGAGAGCCACTGAAAAGGTCTCTATTGCATGGAAAAACAACAAGGGAGATAGAGGGTCTCCCTGACACACGCCCCTACACATTTTAAAGGGGTGGGAGAGGACCCCATTGATATTGACAAATTATGAGGCCTTCTCTTAAATCGCTTTAAGCAGTCTCAACAAATGCCCCTTGGCTCCAAACCTACTTAAAACTTTCCCAAAGAAACTCATGATTCACCCAAACATAAGCCTTCTCTTGATCAAGAAACAGTAGCCACCCCCTCTGGTCATACTGTTTACTTGCCCATTTTCTATAAGGTGAAGCAGCATCAAGTTGTCAGTAATTGAGCATCCTAGGATAAACTCATTCTGATCTTTACCAACAACGTCTGTCACAACCCCCTTTAGTCAATTGGTTAGGATCTTCATTAAGATCTTATATTTAACACTAAGCATATAAAAAGGCTGATAGTTCCCCATAAGAGAGGAATCTCCCTTCTTATACAACACCAACACCTTACCTTTTGAAAAACGCCGGCTTAATTGCACTAGAGGCTAGGAGTTGGTTGTAAAGCTCAGCAAGCATCTCAGACATATCTGCCCGAAATAACTTGATGAGACACAAGATCAACCCATCGTCCCAGGAGCCTTGCCATTCTTGCCTTTGAGGATGGCGTCCAACACCTCTGACTTGCGGATCTTGCTGCATAGTAGCAGCTGAGTCTCCCTCGGCAGTTTCCTCATTCTGTTTGTGAATACTTTAAATGTCTATAGGTCATTCTCAGAGGGGCCATAAAGGTCCTCATATATAGGACTTGGCCACCTCAGCCATGTGAGCTGCATCCTTCACCTCAATTCCCTCATCATAAAGCGACAAGATCCTTGACGAGGGACTGAATTTCCCTACTTTCTTGCAGAGTAGAGCCACATTGCTGTTAGAATCCTCATTTCATTAGACTACCTTTGTTTGAGGTGATCCACTATGAAGGCTTCCATCAACTTCACATACAATTCAGCCTTAGCCGTGTAGGAAAATGCCCCCATGACCGCAGCCTGCTTGCAGGTACTCTCAAAGCTCCTTTTCAAGGTTTCAGACCTCAAACGCATGGCCCCTAGCTGCCTCCCAAAGATTTCACAAACCATCTTGAGATCAGCCTTCATCCACAACCATATACTGGTGCATCTGGCTTCCCCAAATGTGGCTTCTCCACCACCTCAAATTCTTCCTCATGATATCCTGAAGTGCACTCCAATTTGGGAGTTTAGGGTTCAGTCTCCAGACCCCTTTCCCCACAGAAGAAACCTGAGGGTCACTAATATGCAGTTCAAGGAGCCTGTAGTCCAAAGCACTTGGATCATGATTCCAAAGGATCAACTTGCAGCGACTCAGGAGAGGCTGGGGCACTTACATAAGGTCAATGCAAGAGAAATGATCCCCCTGAACGTGAGTCCACCCATTCTCATCCTCCTCACCATGGCCCACTCTCCACACATCCAGTAGGCCAAGGTTGTCCTTAAACTGGCACACTCATGGGCTCCAGGATCAGAGCTCCAGTTGCCTGAATCCCCAACCCTTTTATCCCTAAAGCAGACACAGTTCATGCCTCCCCCCAGCACTACCGACCCCCTGATGCCTTCATCCAGGATCCTCAGGCTGACTTTCTGGAAGAAGGCCTTCCTTTCAAACCCATAATTGAGCGTGTAAATGTCAATAAACCAAGTTGATTCCTCTCAAAACAGTGACATTACTGCCACTGTTCTTACAGGAACCAATACCCCTATATAAAACACCTTGACCTTGTCCGCGCACAGGACCAAAATACCCCTTTGGTTTCTATCCTCTCTCTTCCCCTCCCCTATGGGAGAGTCCGAGTTTGGTTGATCCACCCAGTAAGAGTAAAATGATTGTTTCAGAGGAAACTGGAAAGCCAAGTCCTCTTCCTTCTCAGGTTTGGACTTAGTCTCAGTGAGGAAGCTGATATCTATCCCATGTTGTTGCAATCAGAGTTTCACCTGCTGCCACTGCTTGAGTCCATTCAAACCCTGTGTGTTAGCAAATACAACCCTGATCGCCAAAGGTTTGAAACCAAAGAGGCTTCTATGTCGGCATCCAGAGGGTCCCATCCTCTTCCACCTCAGCTGGTTTAGTGGGACCACGTTTCTTCCTCCCCTTTCCAGTGCTAGACTGGGCAGGGGGTGGTGGCTGCTTAGTCACAGCAGCCTCTGGAATCTTAATATTGCCAGGGTCCTTAGTATATTCCTCCGCTTTGGTTAGAGGCATTGGGTTAGAAGGCATTAGCCCACTATTGCTAGCAGGCAACACCTCCCTCACCTCCGCCTCTTCCCCTACAGGGCTTGTGCACTCTGTCCCACCCACATCCCTAATGGTTCTCCCGCCTTTTACGCGATCAGGTGTTAGGGAGAACCCCATCTGTTTGGGAAGCAGCTGTTTCCAAAATGTCCTTTGCAGATTGGGACAAAGCGCCACTAAGCTCAATTTGAAGTCTAATGGCTTCCTGCGCCTTCCTTGTCCACTCCAACTCCTTGCTGACCTTCCTGGCACCTTTCAGCACCTTGGTCACTGCCTGCAAAGTTTTTCCAGCCGCTGCCTCCTCCCTTGATTTGGCTGACAACTCTGTCAGCTTCTCCAGCGCCTTCTGGAGAGCCAACTTCTCTTTCTCTGA
>JAKSZP010015258.1:0-29247 GCA_022478985.1 Massospora cicadina | reverse complement strand
TTGACTACAGATAATAGTTGTCATACTATTATTGGATTATTTATATTCTTACAACGCGAGGTGCATGAGGAAACTGAACCTGTGCAGTAGAAAGATTACTAGGGTTGACCTCCAATAATCAACTCCTAAGAGTAAAATTTTTACAGCAGGTGTGCCACCTATAGCTTTACAATACTGGGGCAAACGAGGTGTTTTAGCTGCTCCATTTGAGCCCCACAAAAACCATCAAGCGTGAACATGAGCAAGGCATCATTGGATATGCTTCCAAGTTCAGGCATCCACACCTCACCTTGCCCAACAACCTTACCCACATGGACATCAGCCGCCTCTTGCTCTGCCTGCTCAACAACAACGCTTCTATTCATGCTTTTGTCACCAGTTCCACTATCACCCTCACTAGCGATCTCCATTTCAGCTCCTACACCTACACCCAGCATATCACAACAGATGCGCTTGGCAAGGTGCTGCTTGGGCTCAACTTTGGTGCCCTCAGTGGCAACAGCCATAAGTTTCTCAAAGCATACTGCGGGGTCACCAACGCCTACCTTGCAGTACACCTGCCTTGACTTGCCTAGAAACCCGTTCCACGTTTCCATGTACTGTGACCTCAACTACATCAAGGCGTTCCTTGCCAACACCATCCAGCACTGCCATGAGAACTAGATGTTGCAGCCACTGATATCCACAGCCCATGATCCTCTCCAAATCAAATCACACCTTGGCTGACTGTATCAAGTTCTACTTCCACAACTCCTGCACCAGCATCACTGACCTGGTATGCATCTGACATGAGGCTCTGTACACCACCAAGCTTGAGCCTTCTGTCTACCTTAACCCTCAGGTCCCAACTTACTCCCTTAGGACAAGGCTTGGGGAGGGCATTGTCAGGATTCTCCCTGGATTAGGTGTTGGCTTGTCCAGGGGGGAGGTCGATATATTCATATGAAGGGCACATTTTTCAAATGGCCCATTAGTTTTGAGAATGGAGTTCAATTATATGTTTTTGACTGGAATACCAAATTTGGGGCTTTGCCTGAATTATGCCAAATTTGGGGAATATTTCCTATCCAATTTGTTATCTAATCTCTTACCACACTTTTATCTATTCCCACCTATCTCAGAATTGGGAATTTCCTACAGGTCCCATGACAATACCCTTAAAATCCCTATTCCTATCCTTACATTTTGAAGCACTATAATTAGTGCTTGATTATCTTAAATAAAGTACTTCTCAGCAGAACATTTTATTTAATTTATCTTAATTAATCTACTGGAGAATGTCTCATCCAAAGATGCAAGCTTTGAAGCCCTGCCTTCAGATAAACATGCCACCAGTGATTCCTCCCTGGTGGCCCAACAGCAATCAATAAATTTATCATAGATTGACTAATAAAAGCAACCAAATCTGATAAAATAAATTACTGTAGATGGAAATTAGTAAATTCAGCATATGTTGACCAATAAAATCTTCTAAATTTAATAAAATGAAGTATTGTAGATGGCAATTAGTAAATTTAATATAATTTGACCAATAAAATCAACTAAATTTAATAAAATGAATTATTAGTATATTTGTTTATAAGATACTATATATAATATATATACAATGAGTTTTAATTTTATAGAGAAATAGTAAGGGGTCAAAAATGATATATAGAGATAGTAATATTTAATAAAATTAGAAAAAAAGAGCCACTTTTAAAAATGCACTATTTTTTTTGGGGGAAAAGTACTGAGGTAAAGTTTTTTTTGGAAAAAAAACCTTTTTAAAAAAAATTTTTGGGGAAAAAACCTCCATTAAAAAAGCTCTAAAAAGTATGAAATAATTGAGAAATTATGCCTCCTCAATAAAGCCCTTTTTGAATTGGTACCATATTTTAACTGACTTATAATTAGTATTTATAATTTATATACTCAGTAATATTTATTCTAAGCTGCTTATAATTTATACTTGGACCCAATCCAGACATAAGATATAATTTGTATTTGTGAGAAAAATTCTATAATTCAGTTTAAAATATGGCACTGTCTTCAAAAAGGGTTTTATTGAGAAGGCATACTTTCTTGATTATTTTATACCTTTTAGAGCTTTTTTAAAGAAAGTTCTTTTTTTAATTTTTTTTTGAAAAAAATATCATCCTGATTGGTCCAGTAGGTTCAGAGTTATGCTGCAAACAAACATATAAAAAACAAAAAATATATAGGTCAAATTGAGAACCTTCTTCTTTTTCAAAGTCAGTTAATAACTATAGCTTAGCTATGCAGTTCAATAATATCACAGGAGATTTTCCTTATCCTTCATTTTAGCTGCAAAAGGTCAACTTGACATTGTTTTATTTTAAACATTTATTATACCCACCTCAGCTTATCTTTACTTTGCCCTTGATTTCAACACAGAGCTAGTTGAAAGGTGTTTGGGGTCCCATATTTTAACTGATAAAGTACCCATCTCGACCACTTTGCATAACAGTTGATTTCTATTTTGATCTAGGTCATTTTTAAATGGAAAATTAGCTCTCTACCCAATAACTGACCATATCATAAATAAAAATGCTGCTGATATTTAATTATGAGGTTCAACCCTATGTGATTATATGAGATTAATTGGTTACCATATACATAAGTTTATATCTATTAATTATTCTAGCTATAATTTATTATAGCTCAGTTGATTTAGATTGTCAAAACCATATGGAAAGTTTCCAACTTAGTTATCACATCATATAATTTGATATTGTTTAACTTTAAAATAACTAACCTATGATACACACTTTAAGTTATAGGCTTATACCAGCATAAGTTACTTTAGAGAAGACCTTACCCAATTGGTAGAATACTGATCATCAGCCATGTAAAATCTTATTGCCAAGGTGTTAAAAGTATCCTATATAACACAAGTTTCATTTACAGATGAGACCATCAAGTATTTCATATTTACCAGTTTTATCCAAACTGCTGATTCAGTTTAAACAACTTTCTGATTTAATTATTTGAGGTGGGTCGACCTTGGGACAAATATACCACACCGAGAATGTTTTCTAGCCAGTACAGGTTTCAAACTCAAAACCTGCACTAGGGGTGGAAGCAGTTTTACCCGCTTGGCTAACCACTCTTACAACTTTCTGATTTAAGTACATCAGGTATAAATTTGCATCCATGATTCCAAATGACATTACAGTTTGTGATCCTTTAACTTAATAAGAGGGAATTAAAAAATATCTAGTTTTCTAAAATTTATCAGTAAGTAACTATCTATAATTGATGCGCCAAGGAAAATTAGGCTTATGTTGGTGGTAATCAGCACCCACAATAGCCTTATAGTCTATAAGGTATTACCATAATGATCATCTATAAATAAGATTCATAAGGAGAGAGGTAAGGGCTGTATTGGTCAGATACATTGTTATTTCCCCCTATGCCAACCTCAAGAGTGGTGTCAGATAATTACAAGTCTGATATTGTGGAAAGATTGGTTTGAGGTAATAAAACAGTTGATATCCCACAAAAAACCCTAGTTGATTCTTGGTGGAATCCCTCAAATTGGAAAAATTCTTACAAGTACACTCCTCATCCAAAAATCTTTATTGTCAACAGTTGGGTTGAGCTAAACCCGCAGCCAAATATGGGAAGTATTGCTAAGGCTCCTCCCTGGCCCTCAACTGTTCCATTCAACCACCTAGGCGGAGACCACTCCCTTTTATAGGGCTGAAGGGCGTCCCACAAGATGCAAATATTTTTTTACCCAATGATTGGGTTGAATATTAAATCCTTGCCCAAGTGACTTATCCTACCCAGTATTGACTCTCCACTGGTCATTTTGTTGAAATGAACAAAGTTCAAGAGCTCCAATAGATCTTAACCCCATATTCCCTAATTCAACTATTTCTAGCCTAATCCAAATTTTGCACCTCACTCACTTTGAGCCTCACCATATTTAAATACTAAACATCATAACATTAATAAGGTTTGCTTTTTGATCTCCAATTATAAAATGAATTTTTATAAAGATTTACCTTTTAGTTTAATTATAGTATTAGTATTTTGAATTTAAGTGGTCTAAAAATCCCCTAAAGATATTTATCTCAGCAATAGAGAGTGAACCTTCTCCCACAAACTATTGTGGAAATCCAGGACAGAATAGCACCGATGAGCATCCAAACCCCTGTATTCCCACAAGTGGTGCTCACTACAGGCTACCTGTACATTAGCAAAGTAAACTTGAAAAATGGAGTATCATGGGGCAAGTGACACTCATGACCTCCCCACTGAAATAAACCCCCAGATAACTCTCTGGATCTTCAGATAGCCAGTGCTTTGTCTTGCCTTAAAATCTTGAGCAGCACTCTATCCACAAATCCCCTTTTAGGGATAAGTTTACCCTGGGTGAGGGAAGTATTTATTCCTTCTTTTTATGTATGAAGTTGCTATGTTAGGAGCAGCTGATTATCTAAAAATTAAGTAATCCTTTCATGCTTGAGTTGTGGGGCTCAGGAGATAATGGTTCCACACATGGTCACCCTCAGCACCTGGAAGGAGGTTAAACAAGTACTTCTTGAGGAATTTGGCCCCCGCAGAGTTTGAAAAGGCAAAAACAGGCCTTTATGTGTCTTGGCCTGAAAAAGGGAGAATCAATCACCTCTTTTGTTGAGCAATTTTATACCAAAGCTCAACCTCTACTGCCTGCAAAAATGCTACCACTAGACGATGTCATTGTGGCTATCTTGGACGGATTAGCTTCCCATCCCTCCTTGGCAATGCATATATACTAAGTTAAGCACTTTTCCAAATGTACGAGATATCAAAGAGACCTTGTAAGTGGTGGCTGATATCTATGAATTTGACCCTACACAAAATCTCTGAGGCAAGCATCTACTCTGACCACTCTAGCCTCTTCTATGGATGTCTTCATCTGGAGACCTGATCTGCGGAGTTGCCTCCCACAAAATGCTTCTCCATCCTGTAAAAATATCCAGAGGATAATAACCATGATGGGGAGGTGCTCCCCTCCATCTTCAGCTCCAAAAAGCCAGTTGTTGAAGGCGGCTATTCCCTTGCCTTGCCCCTCTTCTTCTCAAGAGCGTCTTCCCCAAATGGGTTCATTGTACTGTAACAAACAGAACCTCCCAGATTCTGTTATTCCAAATCCCTGAATTTGCAGCGGAGTAAATTGACGCCAAAATAGTTCCAAGGGCCAAGTTGGACCACTGAGGTAAGCTGGTAGGGTTGAATAATACAAGCCTATCTTAAACTCTTGAAATCTGGGGAAATCTCAGATGCGGAAAAAACATAGCAGGTAAGTGAGGATGGAAATCCCCAATGTAACCTTTATTTTCATTTAACATATTAAAATTGAGCAAGGTGATTCTGGCATTTCTCTGGCATTGAAAGAAAGACAAGAAAAAGACAAAGCAACACATCGATGAATCCCCCTTGGGTTGGGACCATCTAGTACTAAAAAAAAGACAAAGCAACTGAGGAGGGCCAATGCCACTGAAGCTCAAAGTTTTGTTTTTGTGACAAAACCTTATCACACCCAACTTAGGTAAGGCATGAGGCCTAAACGGCCAAGAGAAGCTGCAAAAATTTTAAACTGAGGTTTGGAATGATGAGAGCTTGACCTTTTAAAGTTTGCACTTTGGAAAGCTCTCTTCTGGCCATTCTTGAAGCTCTTTCAAGCCTAAAGCATAGTTCAGAGTGGGCAAGAACCTGGTTTTACACCAATCTTAGTCAGAAATTCCTCAGGCGTTTCAATGCAAAATTTGGAATCTGAATTCTTAGTTAAAATGAGATGAATGGGTTGAACCATTTTGGCACATGTACCATCCTTCCATGAAGCTACCTCTATCTTACTCACCCACTCCTCAGGCCATCTCTCATATAAAAGCAGTAGCCATAGGGCAGCATAACCCCCTAAATCAAAGGCTAAATGTAGAGCTGAAACATTTACAGCATCTTCTCTAACAGCTAAAAGGGTAGATAAGCGCCACCAGGATCTTTCCTACAACAAAGGGAGCCCTGAACTTACCTCACAACTGATTGACTCCCTGACATGCATTGATAATCCCTCTGATGATGAGTCTGAAGGGGGTTGTGAAGAAGTTGGTCATTATATGTTAGGAGAACCAGGTGAAGTAGAGGTCCTGACATATTGAACCCAGAGAGAGTGGATGTGACTAAGATCTCCTGTCAAACTTATCTCCACCAATTGTTGAGGGGTTTTGAGAATATTAAGGCTGACATTGATGCTGACCAGATCATTACCACACTGATCTGATCCATTCAGTGTGTTCATACCCTGCAGACTAATCCAAGAAAAATACCCTGACACTGCCAAAAGACTTGACTCTACTCTCCATCTAAAGGATGTCCTTGCTCTTTCCCCTAACTCAAGTGGAACCTTTTCTTAAGTGGAAGTCTTTATCAATGGAATGCATGTTAGGGCTATCCTGACACTGGGTCCCCAGTGAACTTTGTGTCAACAAAATCTCATTAAAAATCAAGCTGGTTTCTGACCTTGACTACACCCAAGGGTTTGGAATTGCGGGGCCCAACAACACTTGCACCATTAAAGCCTACTCTACTCTACCCATTCATTTTAAAAAGTTCATCTTGACAGCCCCAGCGGTGGCCTCAGCCAACAATACCCATGATCTACTCATTGGTACCCAGTTTATGCTCAAATTTGAAGGGGTTATTAACTTGAAGCAGGGCTATCTCTCCCTGCTTAACTACGAGATTCCTCTAATTCTGACCAATAAAAAGCTAAATAAAAAAGAATATGCTTGAACCTTTGAGTATCCCTCCTCCGCCTTACTATTACACTATACAATGGTGGGGCGGAATAAAAAGAAGCTGTCTAAATCAGTGGACGCCCTAGAGGGTATTCCTTTCTATGCATTCAAAGAATTAGTAATCAAGGCAGGTAACAAAGGGTGTTGACACAAAGATAACCCTACAAATCTTTCGCAATTGCTTATTGCATTTAACCAGCGTTAATGGTGTTAGTCCTTAGAGACCAGAGTATTTCCAGGCGTATTGGACCCAGCTTACCAGCGACCAATTAATCTCCTGGTATGGAATATTACCACAAATGATCTGTTCATAAAAAAGCATCAGGCAATTATAAGAAGCCTGCTGATGCCCATTGAGGACATCAATCAAGTCCACTGTATTAGTCTATGGCAGATATGGGCTTACCCACCAACCAATTATTATGTACTCAGCCCACTGTACATATTTCTGATGAATTAACCCCAGTGGAGCTTGACAAAGTCCACACCCTATTGGAGACCTATAATGACAATTTCTCTAATCTGATACTGACTATGGACACATGAAGGGTTGGACTTACATTATTGACATTGGGGATGTTTGTCCCATCCAATACAAGCCCTATCGTAAATCAAAAGTTGAGGAGCTACAATGTGGATGGAGCTCAAACATTTGCTGGACGCTGGGTTACTGGTGCCGTCCCAAAGTCCTTGGTCATCCCCTCTTCTACTTATAAAGAAGAAAAAATGGAGGTCATCGGGTAGTTATGGTCTACCATAAGCTGAACAACCTCACCAAGGACAGCTACCCTATCCCCCATATTGACGATGCTCTAGCCCAACTCTGGGTCAAGTTCTTTTCTGCCATGAACTTGGCTAGTGGGTATTGGCAGATGGACCTTTCTCCACAGGATCAGGAGAAGTGCACCCTTATCTGTAGCAAGGGCCTATTTCAACCCACTTAGTTGCCCCAGGGGTTATTCAATGCACCTGCCACTTTTCAGCGGGCAATGGGTCATATTCTCCAGGATATCATTCTAAGCTGTGTGATTGTCTATCTTGATGATATCACAGTATTCTCCAAGACATTCAATGAGCACCTCACGCACTTAAAAGAAGTGTTTTAACAGTTGTGAGGATCCAACATCAAGCTGAAGCCCTCCAAATATAATTTCTTCCAAAAGAAATTAAATTTCCTCGAGCATGCTATCTCTCAAGGTGGGATAAAACCCCTCCAAGACAAGGTGGAAGCAATATTTAAAATGCCTGCACTCAAAACCCTTTGCGACATACTGGTATCTTTGGCATGATGGGGTACTACCATCAATTTATATCCAAATTCGCCTTTTCAGCGAGCCCCTCATACGTCTCTTGGCTAAAACACTCCTTTTCATTGGGATGCTGAATAAAAAGACGCATTTGAGACCCTGGAAGACTTATTACAGCAAAGGCCAATCCTCTGCCACCCTGACTATAGCAAGCCCTTTATGTTGTTCACGGATGCCTCCAATTACACCATTGGGGACATCTTGGTTTAATTGGATTATCAAGGGATCATCATCCCATGTCCTACTTTAGCAAGATGCTCCACAAAGCAGAATGTAATTACAGCGTCACTGAAAAGGAGTGCCTGGCTTTCTTGCTGGCTGTAAAGTACTTTTGGATTTTCTATATGGAACTTCTTTCAAAGTATTCACTGACCAACGCCTCTAAGTGGTTGCAAAATATGAAAGATCCCACTGGACGGTTGGCATACTAGGATTTGAAGCTCCAGCACTATGACATGACTATTGAGCATGGGGTGGGAACTTGCCATATGAACGTTGATGGGTTGATGTGACTGACTGTCCTTCACTTAGATAATAGTGAAGCTGAGAGGTTACATGACCTCTTTATAACTCCTGATGTGTGGGCTGATGAAGATGAACCTGTACTAAAGATGCTAGCTCAACACTCCTGCAACATCAAGGTGGAAAGTGGGAAGTTATTCAAGAAAGTAGGAATTAACTGGTTGCCCTATCTCCAGCTGTCAGAGCGAGTACTTGTAATCCTGGAGTCTCATACTATTATAAGGAATGGCAGAGTATAAAAAACCCATGAATGGGTTAGATAACGCCACTACTGGGAGGGCATCATTGAGACCATAACTGAAGTCCTGGATGCCTGTCTGACTTATAAAAAGCCGTCCAGCTTCAAGACCTGGTATCGTTATCAACCAACTATGCCTCAACAACCCTTCCACACCATAAGTTTGAAAAAAGTAGATCCTCTACATCAGACCACTGGTGGCAATTGTAATACCTTAGTCATAGTTAATCATTTCAACAAAATGAGTTGAAGCTGTTGCTCTCCCCGCTCAGACTGCCAAAGCCATTGCTACCTTCTTACACCAGTACATCTTCACCTGGCATGGGTACCCCCAGGTCCTCCTATGTGACAATGGGAAAATTTACTTCTAGAGTGGTAATGCTCCTTACCACTTCCATGAGAGCTAAAAACTCTTCTTGGACTCCTATAAACCATCCACAAATGGCGCTGTAAAAAGAGTTAACGGAACCCTGACCTTAATACTCCGCAAATTGGCCAATGTAGACCCACTCCACTAGGGTCTTTACTTACCCAGTGCCCTCATGGCCTACTGGATTAACTACCATTGCATCCTCAAGATATCTCTATTCCGTGTACTGTATGGGTGAGAACCTGGGGTGCCAGCTCTATTAGCTAATAATATTTTCTCTGACAGGACTGACCCTGAGAAAGCAATGAAAAAGTTAGCCCAGCACATAATCAACTTACAATCAGAGGCTATGAATAACTTGGCGAAGACTGTCACTAAAGAAGGCCAAGCAGCTAATGAGCTCAAAGCCCCTCTTCCTTCCTTCTAAGTAGCAGAATTGGTGCTGTATTGACATAATAAAATCACTCCTAGAAGTGAGAAGCTTGGGTCTATCTAGGAAGGACCTTTTGTAGTCATATGTAAGTGAGAGGATGAGTACTCCATCAAACCCTTGCTTCAGGAGTAATCATCAATTGGGTCCATGGATGGTTTCTGCGCTCATACTCTCCCTCTTAACACTCTTAAAGTGGTAATGTCAGACAATTACAAGTATGATATCTTGAGAAGAGTGTTAAAGGGAAAAATGGCGGATATCCCACAAAAAACCGTAGCTGATATTTAGTGGAATTTCTCAAATTGAGGAAATCCTTCTAAGTACACTCCTCAGCCAAAAAGCTTAATTGTCAACAGTTGGGTTATGCCAAACCCGTGGCCACATATGGAAAGTTTTTAAGGCTCCTCCCCGGCCCCTTGACTCTTCCATTTAACCACCAAGGCGGAGACCACCCCCTTTATAGGGCTGAAGGGGGTCCCACAAGGTGCAAATATTTTTTTACCCAATGATTGGGTTAAATATTAAATACTTGCCCAAGTGACTTATCCTACCCAGTATTGACTCTCCACTGGTCGTTTTGTTGAAATGAGCAAAGTTCAAGAGCTCCAATAGGTCTTAACCCATATTCCCTAATTCAACTATTTCTAGCCTAATCCAAATTTTGCGCCTCACTCACTTTGAGCCTCGCCACATTTAAATACTTAACATCACAATATCAAGAGGGTTTACTTCTTTTTTTTTAGTACTAGATGGTCCCAACCCAAGGGGGATTCATCGATGTAAGAGGGTTTACTTCTTAATCCCCAATAATTAATAAATAAGAATCTTATAAAATTGAGCTTTATAGATTAATTATAGTATTAGTATTTTGAATATAAGTGGTCTAAAAGTTCCTAAAAATATTTATCTCTACAGTAGAGAGTGAACCTTTACCCACAAATTATTGTAGAAATTCAGGGAAGATTAACATTGGTGAGCATGCAAATCCCATGAATTCTCACAACTGGTAACATCCTAGTTCATGTTTTATATAACATAGTACTCATGGTTATATTAATTGGAGGAATGTTTGGGAAGGGATATGTCTCATATTTATATTATAATTATAACCAGATTCTTGGTATTCTAATAATTTAGAAAATGCACCCTGGGGGTTTTAAAGCTGACTTTCCTCATGGCCCTACTAGATAAGGGGACCTTGATGGATGACTTGCACAAAATTTGAGAAGAGTCTTTATCTATTGCATATTTATGAAAGTTTTTATTATGAAAAGAATATTGATAGACTAACAAATTGCTTAATTTTCTAATTTCCATATTTCAACATGAACTTCTCATGCCCTACCTCCCTTAAATGCTAACACTAGGAGCATCAGGGATATTGCTACTACCACCTATAGAAGTGGCTGTGGACCCTCCATAGGCCCTTTATTGGGAGCTGCAGGATTTGAACTTTAAAATAAAATATTAACCATAGTTTAGGAAGCCTTAAACTTTATTTTTCATAATATGAAAGTAACACAAAACCCTACTACTAGCAGAGTATTGGTATTGCTCAAACTTTGGAATGTCTACTAAACTTATCTCTTCATATGAGACTTGCCAATATGATTCTCTAAGTTTATTAAAAGATTTTCAAACTAGGGATTTCTTACTTATATGCTTGTCAATTTAAGTACCTGTTTTGGAATCTGGTTAGATGAACTTGAGTTACTCTAAATCTTATAAACTTACCTGCCCTCCTTATCATAAGTTTGTTACATTCTAATTTTTTTAAGGTGTCAAGTCTCCTAACTTTAAATTCTTTTCTGCTCTTTTCCCCTTTTTAAATTCTTTATTCAAGCAACGGCACTTATTTTCATACATATCTTGGTTAGATATATCTAACATGGAATTAACAGAATTAGAGATTATTACAGTTATAAAATTTTAGGCTTCCAGTATTTTCAAAAATAAGTGATGGGAGATCTGCGGCTACCCATTGTTAATCAAGTATGTGGCTAATTACACAGTTTTAAGCTCACTGCCCATGGCTTGAATCCATTTTTGTTATGTGTAAGACCCTTGGTGCCAGGTATCAATTTTAAAAGAGTTTTGCATCCTTTAAGGACAAGGAATGGCTCTAATACCAAGTTTATCCCAATTACCCAATTAGCTGATCTAGGGCATACCCAAGATGAGGGATTGGTAGCGGCAGCGCCCCCTTTATAGTTTCCCCCACCCCAAACTTCCCTCCCAGTCCCAGAGAAAATATCATTCATGAGACTTCAAGGCAACTGGTGCAAAAAATCCTAAAATTCTACTACAAATTTAGAAGTTCCTGTGATGGTAATGATATGCAGGCAAAAATCTCCCCTAAGCGCAAGGTGCCAAGAGGCGCTCAAGTTGTTGATCTAAACTTGACACCTGGTATAAGCCAAATGACAACTTTTTACAATATTTCCTAGAGCCAAAAGTCTGAAGAAAAAGGGCGCCAAATATGTTGTGATAGCATCAATGAGTTCAGATGTGAGCAAAAGTAACACAAATAAGTGCAATTCAAAATTTTTTAAATGATTTATAAAAAAAATATTTAGTAATAGCATAGGTGTGATCAAAAGAGCTTGAATCCCATGACCCCGTGGTTCCCTCTCTTAGTATAAGAAACAACAACCTTCACTGATAAGGTTGTTGGGTTATTTTTTTATCTAATTTCTATTTTAGTTTAGTAGAAATGTAGATCTTAAGAACTTCTCTTTGTTATTTTATTTTTATAAATTGAAAGTGAATGGGAAACAATTCTATAAATTATGCCTTTTCCAACTCCTCCATCAAGTTCCTACTCACAGTGTGAGGCGCCAGGGAGCCCAAGTTAGCAATGGTATGCACTCCACAGTTCCCATGGAACGCTTGAGGCACCAAGCAATAAGAGGTATAACGACCCCAAAACTTATTATTTGATGAGAAAAACACCATCTTAGCAAGGTCAAGATGGAAGGATGCATACCATAATGGCCAAAGATACTTTTAAAAAATGGTAAATTTAAAAAATCAGAACGGGGAAGTTTTTTTTATTAAAAACTGGGGTAATGAGAACAAAATAAGCCAGTACCCTCACTTCTGAGAGCACTAGCTTTAAAAGGGAATGTGATATGGGAGTTACCACACTGTTATTGGGTCCTGAATCCTCTCCTTGGATTTCAGGTTCTTTTGTGGTTCACACTTTGGAGGAAAGGTCAGAATCGTGAAAGGTTCATGATAACTAGGGATTGGGAATGATGAGAAAGAACTCCATGATTGGATGCTCCCTAACTAGACTAAAAGGCTTTTTCAAAAATTTCCAGATTGAGATGCGTTTTACCCACGGTGGCCCAGCGTTTGATTGATAACAGGAAAATTGAAAAGGGGACATCAGCGAAACAAAAAAGAAAGAGCTAAATTTTTTCAGGATTGCAAAATTGACATTCATAGCAAAATTATACAATTGTACTATGAACATTAAAAAAGGATAATAATTTAGGGAATTGTGATTTTGGAAATTTGAGGATTTTGGGGAAAAGGGTAAAGGTGTAGGAGACTTACTTAGAGTAGGTCTGACATTTTGGAAGTTTAGTTGGGGGATTTCTCTACATAAGTGCTTAATCCTCTCAACATACAAAGCAGCCAGACAGTGTGGGGATAGTTGCAGTATTATAAGAAAAAGGATAGTAGGCGTTGAAAAGCAAAAATGCAGTCCCTTGAAACCAGTGGTGCCTTATGGACTGTGGCTACTATTTTTGGATTATGACTTGCCCATGAAGGAAGCCAGGTATTTCCTTGGAACGTTGGGTTACTGACATTATAACTCACCAGAAGTATAAATGTGGTTTTTGGTTCAATACCTACTGACCTTGAAAATTTCTACCATTACCAAAGTTTAATTTTTTAAAGTGCGCCCCTCACCTTTGGCTCAAGAGATACTTTTGTTCAAATCCTAAAGAATGTTACACTAGCTTGAGCAGCCCAATATAACTTTTCTTTAATTTCCCAACTTTAATGTAAGATTCCAATGGGATGCCCCACCTGGTTTACCCGCGTTAGGAAACATTCAGGCGTTAAATTGTACAGTTGTGACAAAGTAGGGGTAACAGTGATAAATTTCCCTGAAGGGGCGTGGAACCCCAGCTATTATCTATTGTGCCATTGGCCTATACATGAGAAATTTGTGATGTAGAATATAAGATTATATGATTGGCCACTCACAAGCCAGAGCTAGAATACCTCTCAGAAGCTGACTCTATCCCCTCTCATGGTGCTGAAGAAGCCAAAATGGTTCATTTGTGACAATACCATTCCAAGGAATCTTACCCATGTAAAGATATCTCAAATGAACCCTTAGGAATGGTTACAATCTCTATTTTACCCCACAGTTAGCCATCTCAGATTATCACATTTCGCTGGTTCACCAACTTGAGGAACAGCGCTGTGTTAACCCAGTTTATAGGGATCTTTCAGGCACGCGCCCTTATCAGACCCTGGTGATCCTGAATCCCATCCAGTGTCTTTTATGATTGGGCAGTGGCTATATTCACCTAATTCATCAACATATACACCACAAAGCAGGAAATTTCTAAGGCTAAGAAATCTGGTCCAACCCTTTGTTCCCTCAATGACTTATATAATTTAACTAGAAATTTCTTAATCTTTATTCATATTTATGATAGGACATCGTAAGTTAACAGTAACTGCTCTGGTGGACACTGATGCCAAGGAAAATTAAATTAATCTTAGGATTTTGCAATCTTTGGATCTTAAGGTCAAACAAGGTTCATCTGCCTTGAAGCATCTCAAATTTCCTGTACTCACCTTCCTTTTTGTATTCAACTGCAGTTTGTGGCTCACTGGTATGAATTTCTGGCCAACTTGCAGCAATTCTAAAACTGTTGTATAAAGAGACTTGAGGATAGATTGGTGGAGTCACCAGTCAGTTAGTATAAACTTTATGCGGAACATGTCAGCCTTTACCTCACCCTCTCTTTCTGGTGATATTACCCTCCTTCCCACGTTGGAAACAGGGAATGCAGTGGAAACAACAGTGTAGTACTCTTCTACTGATATTGTGCTTATGCTGCACACTTTGCCACTTATTCTCACGTTATTCAAGTCAGTCTTTAATGTGGACGGTGCTAATAAGCTGCCAAGACACTCAGAATTTGACCTGAGTTTACAGATAATGGTTTACCTGAACAAAATCAACTGCCCCATTATTCTTAGATGTCTGAGAAATACCAGGCGTTTAAGACCTGAGTTGATGACTCATTAAAGGAGGGGTAGATAGTCAAGAAAACCTCTCCCATATCTTTGCTAGTATATTTGTGCAGAAGCTTGATGGTACTCTGAGACCATGCGTAGATTATGGACATTTGAACAATGTGACAATCCCTGATCCATATACATTACCCCTAGAAGAGGAAATCTATTAGGCAATTTCTTTTAGATGTTCTCTTTAAAATTGACTTATTGAACGCTTTCCATCAAGTTTAGGTCAGGCCTGGTCAATTGTGGTGTCAGAAAATCGACTTTGGGCTCTGCTAGTTGGCAGGCTAACCAGTATGAAGACTGGTCAGCCCTTGCCATTTTGCCTTAGGCGTCAGGGCTAGCAGCGCCGGCTAACCCCTTGGCATGTCACCAATGCCACTTTGGGGATCCCCTTTAACCTAAACTACAACCAACAAAATAAATAATAAACTTATAACAAAAGGTAGAATAGGCAAAAGCGATGTTTATTGAAAGGGAAGTGCCAGGTATTTATACTATTTACAAAAGGGCTACTACGCCCATTGCCGACCTATCAGCTCTTCTGTTGGTTCTTCAAGACAACCACTTCTCTTCTTCTTCTACTTCTACATAATCTCTTCCCTGGCGTCAACCCTCTCGCTCCATCCTTCCCAATGTCCTAATTAGTTTTGGTTCATCCTCGGCCTTAAGTTGCTGGTAAACCATATAAATAATTAATCTAAATAAATGTCAAATTTGGATTTGACCTTCAGATTAATAATAATGCTCTGGAAACAACTTCAGTCGCTCGCTTGACTCATAATATCTTGGCATCTCACCAACATCAACTTCTTAATAAATGAGGCACTGGAAACAACCTCGTCTGCCTTGAACTCATAATTGTTGGATCTGCCAACATTGGATCAGATGCAAATTCATGGATAAGCAAAACATAGGCTTTCCACTGGAAATCCCACAATGGACCACAAATGGCCGTTGGTGTCAACCACTGATTCCGCTGACAGATTGGATCATCCTCAGCTATTAGTCACCAGTGATCCTTTTACTAATTTGGAACCACCAATTGGCCCCACTCAAACCTAAAACACCAACCTCGGTGGAATACTAATTTTGGCACAACCCAAATTGGGGAGCAACTAACCAGCAATCAAACCAAATAACACAAAATTCAGTCAATAAACCATTCTGCCAGGATTGGCTATATCATTCCAAATAACGCTAAATCATTTGAGGATTCCATCAGGTTATAATCACGACATGTGGCTGATAGAAATATGCAACCATTATGGAATATATCAGTTTAAGGTTATCTCATTTGGGTTAAACAACGCTCTGGCTGTGTTCCAGCGCTAAATGGATGATGCTTTAGGAAATCTCAGGTTCTCCAGTGCAAAGTGCCTATGTGGAAGTCATATTGATTCACACCTTTAATGAAGAGCAGCACGCCAATAATTTTGGTGGCTATGGAGGCTGCACTCCAAAAAGATGGGCTGGATGCTAAGTCCTCCAAATGCAAGTTCTATAGGAATGAAATTCAGTTCCTAGGTAACTTGACCTAAAGGATGGGTATGCCATCGTGCCTTCCAAGTGGGAGGATATCTGCTCCTGGACCACTTCAGTAATGCAGAAGCAACTGTGCAGCTTCCTAGATATATGTTGCTTTACTTAAGAAATTCTCACCTGCCATTTCAGAAGTAGCCTCTCCCCTTCAATCTCTCCCAGGTAAAAACGCACCATTCTTTAGACTCTTATGTATCAACTGGAACTTAAAAAAGTAAAAAGTTTTTACCACACTACATTATTGCATCATGTTGATGAGGATAAGTTTTTTATTGTGGCTTGTGATGCCCCCAACGCTTTTAGAGCTGTTCTCCTCGAGAACATGAGGTGAGGGAACATTCAGTGGCTTACTTTTATAAGAAGTTTAGCGTTACATTGCGCGCTTGGGCCATACATGATAAAGAGTTAGCTGTGGTTTCATGGTCATTGTTGCAATGGAGGTAGCTTTTACATGGTGCCAAACATGCCGTGGTAATGCGCACCAATCATAAATCCTTTACCTATTATTGCAAAACCCAGAAGCTGGCTCACAGGCAGACTAGGACTCACAGCGACATCCTAAGCTTTGACTTCAATTATGAGTTTGTGAAAGGAAACCACATCTTATCAGTTACCTATGACTTAATTTACTAATAGGTACAGCTTTGGATAAAGATTCTGACTTGGTCACAGTAATTCTCCATGAACAAGTACTTGCTCATTTGCCTCCTGCCAGATCCACAGTCGCTTCCCCAACGCCAAAATTTCAAGTCCAAAATAAATTCCTCAGTTCCAACAGCCAAGTATCCATGTTGTCAAGAGATTGTCTATAAACTCTACAGTTGCCAGCAAAATGGTGCGCGGCGCACAGCCATGAAGCCAAGAAACTCCTCATAATGGCTATAGTAAAAAGGGCACCATGAAGGGCGCCAGAGCCAAAGTAACCCTGTGCAAGGAAGTATAGTGTGGTGTAGAGTATTTGGAAGCTGATAAACAGGAACACTTTGGTGGGTCCCACAGGGTAGCCCATATCTTTTCTGAGATCAGTGCTAGAGGGTTTTGGTGCCTCAGTTTGGAGGGAACTAAGTGTGCCCAACATTGCACTTGATCTTGGAGGTTTTTTTAATAAAAAATAGGATGGCCAACGCTATTAAAGAACTCACCAAGGAGGTCTGAGCACAGGTTTTCAATAGTTACCATAAATTAAAAAATGTAAATGAGCAGGGGATTTATTAAAAGGGAAGATGACCAATGAGAAAGGTTGGTCTTGAGAAAAAAAATTCAAGCTGATTTAGGAATCATTGATCAATGTGGTGCTAAGCCCAGGTGCACCAATAAATGCACGCTTCTATCAGGAAGGGCACTGTAACTAGTGATTGAACTTAATTTCAATTGAAGACAAGGCTGACCTGAGCTGGAAATTTCGAAAATCAAACAGGTTTTGAAACACCATTTACCAATCACCATATTGAACCATTGTGATTAAAAAATGTAAGACATCCATTTTAATGCCACCACTGTAACTCAGGGCTGGGCATTTTGCACTTCCCATGGAATAGCCTTGGCATATCTGACCTTCACCCAGAGTTGGTCCACGGTGTGCTTGAGGTCAGGAAGTTCCTGAGGTTTGACCTTTTTAAACTCCTGACGTCCAGCCTTATCTAGGCAGTTAATTCTATTAATAAAGGCATATGAACATAACATTACCCTCTCCTCCTTTTTGCTCCACCCCCTCCAGAGGCATTTGCCAAGGAAAAGTTCTTGTGGGAAGGGGCCAACTTTGTGGCAGTAATGGCTTGCGCAGACTTTGATCCTGCAGCCTCTGGGAAATGCTGGTGGAATGCTTCAATTAAATCTTGAGCATGGGTGCAGTCATGAGCTGGGACCCAACTGTTCTCCGCTGTGTCAAAACCCTACCAGGATAATAGATATTTGAGTTTTATTTTTACCCAACGGGAGGCTACAATATCCTCCACTTTCCACTTTGGTGCCCCATTCACAAGATAAGCCATAGGAGTCTCTGGTGGGGACCCTCAAACAACATAAGCTTGCTTTCATGTACACTAAAAAGATTCAAAATGAGGGGGAAGATACAACTGGTATGAGGCATGGCTCACCTTTCTGACAACGCGGTAAAGCCCAATCCTCTTTGGTCCTAGTTTTTTGCATGGTTGCTTTATTGGGGTGTTTTTAGCATCCAGCCACACGAGATCTCCTTCCTTGTACGCTGGTATAATTTGCCTCTTACCATAAGCATTCTCCTTATAAGCTTGCATGGCCGCATCCAAATTTGTGCTCATCCCCTGGTGTACTTTATTGATTATTTTGGCAAAGTCCATCACCGCTTTCACCTTGGATCCACAACTGGGCTCCATGTTGAAGGCAGGATTAGGCCATAGTTGGCGAAAAAGTGGGAACAACCAATTGATGCATGTTGGGCATTGTTATAACCAAGTTTGCGCTATGGGGAGATGGGAAACCAAATTTGAATGATCTGCAGCAGTGTAACACTGCAAGAACTGTTTTAGGCACTGATTTACTCGTTCAGTCTGCCCATCTAATTGGGGGTGATAGGCATATGAATTATAGGGGAGAATCTGAAGTGTCTTACACAACTGTTGTAATTTTTGCCCATATTCCCAGCCTGCTAGATTACCTGGTATCGCTAGGGGAAAAATTCCCTAAGGCGAAATGAATTGGAAATCAGTTGACCCAAATTTTGGAGGAACTACGTTTGGGGGATTTTAGAATATTTGTCTGGTCATATCCATCAGGGATCTATCTGGATGAATACCTAATATCTCATCGGGTGGAGCGGCCAATGAAATAAGCGCATATGATACTAATTAACTATCAGGTGTACCAATTGGGATCAGTCAGGTTTCATCACCAACTGGTTGGGGATGTTTAATGAGTTTCAAGGCGAGTGATGCCATTTGCAACTAGCAAATCAATTGGTTAGTGAAGTGACCTGCCATAATGGGTAAAATTCCCATTATTTAAGCAGGTTGCTAACCAATTATGGATGGTTCACTTGGATCAAGAGGAAAACGTTAAGGATATGTTTCTGACTCTTTCCATTTGAGGTCTTGAGGATGTCTAATGTCAGAATCCTAGTCAGGATAAGGAAGACCATCGCTGCTGAGACGAGGAAGGGTGATTCAATGGCAACGGCTGCTGTTTCATCAAAGAGGTGTCAACTGAGGGTTAGACAGCTGAATCCCCTATAAATTCCCTAGAATTCACTATAATAAAAAACACACATTGACACACATTTACAGATGGATAAGAATTAATAAAGAACATTATTAGTTTGACTGTAGATTCAGTAATAGTTAGACTATCAGCATCTAGCGTGAAGATTCCATCTCAAGGATATTATTGCAGAAGGAAATAATTGGTAGACTCTCAGAGAAGAGTAGAGATCCGAGTGGGGATCTAGAGACAAAGGGAACCACAGCTAAGGGATCGCTGCTGACTGTGTGTTGGGCCAAAGGAGACCGTCATCAGAGGATCTTAACAAAGATCGAGTGGACAGGATTATAGGGAACAAATCCCTAAGAGTGCGATATTCAGTATTATCAGAACTACTGGCTGAAGCGTTGGGCCTGAAGATAATTCTAACTCGACTATGGATAATAGTCGTCATACTATTATCAAATTATATATATTCTTACAACGGCAGGTGCACAAGGAAACTGAACCTGTGCAGTAGAAAGATTACTAGGGTTGATCTCCGATAATCAACTCCTAAGAGTAAAAATTTTACAAGTTGGTGCTCACTACAGGGGTAGTTGAGTAGAATAATTTATCCAAATGTTGTACAAAGAAGAAATGCGTAGGTTGTGGACTGAGATTGCCACAGTGAACCAGAACGCGGATGGCTTATTGCGGTTACCAATGGTCCAGTTGGTATATGCACAAGCAGATGAGCTATTCCAGAGAATGGTCGAAGGAAGAATTGAGGATGAGCCTCGAGAAATCCAAGGTATGCTTTGAAAAGCTATGGAAAACACTGGGACCATGGATGGAAAAGTATTCAAGACAATAAATGGGAAATGGCTGTTACTTCCAAAACCGTTGGAGAGAGCAGCGATCATTCTAGCCGCTCATAAGGTTTTCAGGCATGGAGGCCTGAAAAATATGACTGACCATATTCACCAGTATTATTACTGGGACTCAATTAATTATGATGTCGCGGACCATCTGGCTTGTTGCAAGGAATGCTAACTGCATAAACCACACAAGAATACAACTGGATACTGATGAGTCTGACCTGGATTTGCATAGCACACAGTGTCTATTGATGTGATGGGACCGTTGGTGATGAGTACAGGAGGAGTGAAATACATCATAGTGTCCATCAATCATCTTATGAGATGGGTCAAAACAAAAGCATTAACCTGAGTTGATGCTACTAGTACTGTGAGATTCATCCTGGATCAAGTATTATACTGGCATGGGTGTCCACAAGTTATACTGAGCGATAATGGGACCAACTTCACTTCCCATGTGATCCCAAAGCTAAAATGAAATAATGGGGATCTGGGGAGTTGTGTCAGTACCATATCGGCCAGAGATGAACGGACTGGTAGAATGGGTCAATGGGACGCTGGCTGTGACGCTGAGGAAGCTAGTCGCAGGGAGAACTTCCATGTGAGGAACATACCTGAGTTCAGTGACGTTCGCCTACTATATCAGTCATTATACGGCTATGGGAAAGATGCCATTTGAATTACTTTATGGGAGGAAGGCCGCATTACCACTGATATTATATTTGGTAGTAGAACCTACATCAGGGATGAGTACCAAACAATACCTGAACTGACTGATGAGTATCCTGATTGATATGCAATTACAAGCATTTGGTACTACCTTAAAGAAAAGGATACAAGCAAAATTGATGGATGATAAGAACTGACCACCATTAGAAGAATATCGAATAGGAGAAAGAGTTGCCTAATGTGATATGCATGGTTTTGAATGAAGAAACAAGTTGGATGCATTATGGTCAGGTCCATTCAAAGTAATTGCTAAGATGGCGACCAATGCTTATTCCATTAAGAATCTCTTAGATGGAAGAGTAGTAAATTGAGTCCACACTAAATATTTAAAGTGATGGATCAAAGAAAAAAAAATAAAAAAAGAGTTCCTGATGGACCAATGAACCATTGAGTTGGTCATGTCCTAATTATTAGGTCAAGTCAAAAAAAGACCTCTGCACCAATCTAAATGGTTAAGTCTGAGAAAAGGACCTCTGAACCATAGAAAACTGGTAGGTTTAAGTGCCCAGGATCCAGTTTGGGGGAAAAGATGGACCTCTGAACTGAAACAAGGTCAAGTCCCATAGGAAAAAAGAAAAAATAAAAATAAAAATTGATAAAAGATATTGTAAATATATATATATATATATAAAGTGTAGATAAAAAAGCCAATATATTTATAAAATTTTTATTTTTTATTGGTTGTACTCAGTGCGGGGATGATTCCGCCTATGTCACCTCTTGGGTGAGGGAGGATGGATCACAGTAGGGAGGAATAGCCTGTCAAAATCAATATGCAATTGGACACTTGCAAGGGTGAGTCCTACTCAAAACCACATTTGTTGAGCTGATGCTGAGCCCTGAGAGAACGTGACTAGGGGAAGAGAAATAGATATTTCAGAAGATGCCAATCGTGAAACCCCAGAGCAGGGTGGAAAACAGCAATAAAGGAAGAGGCAATTGGCGAATAACCCTGAGTAATCCTGATAAGGCACCAGTGCCAGAAGATTTGTTTTGAGTGCCTGCCAATGGGCCTCATCAAGAACACTGGACATGTGAGCCAGCAGCAAAGAAGGAATACTCAAGGGAGGTTGTCAAATCATACCCCCAATTAGCGCCATCAACGGAAGATAGCAATGAGAAGCTCCAGAGAAGAGGTAGTCATGTAGCAAATGGATTGCATCCTGTAAACAATGACTATGGGCTTCGTGGAAGCTAAAGCTGAATGACTGATGAAAGTCAGGCAAGTCTGGAAGCTTCATCAACCAACTGTGAAGAACTTGGCCAGCAAAGTGGAGAGCATAAGTGGCAGTATCCCAATCCAGAAGGTTTTCCAGATCTGAGGGATTTAGCACTAATGACAATGCCTCAGTGACTTGCGCTCAAAGTTCAGCATAGTAGAGCTTGGCATGAATGCCATTCCCGATTATAAGCTCAGAAACCAGCACCGCGGGTTGGTAAAATGACTGAGTCAGAAGAGGAACTCAGGGAGCAAATCTGACCCGGCCAGGAATACATGATCCAAAGCAGTTGGCATAACCTCTAGAGCATTGACAATGATGTTTGGAGCCTCAGTGAAAGGAGCCAATTCCAGAAGGGTTTTGAAGTCCAACTCAGGGATCAACTGCATAGGAAGAGTCGGCCTAGAGTTATTTAAAAAAGAATGGCACACCTGGTTTTAATGGGATTGGATACCGTTTCTGGTAACTTGACAGAAGGACTAGCTGCTTTTGCCAGGCTAGGCGTATGGGTCCTGGAAGGATCATAGAAGAGGGTCCGCCAAGCATCCTGACTCATTCGCTGGAAGAGGTGGAGGTCCAAATTTGACAGACTGTTAAGAAGCTGTTGGTAGCGAGATTCTGAGTTTGACATATGAGCAGGACTAGAGGGGGATGTTGGACTGATATAGAAGTTGACATTATGCACCCTACACTCCATTAGGCTCCAATTTCGGGAAATTATTTTTAAAAATTAATGAAATAAGCTTTCTGATGGAAGAATGACTTACAGCCAAGAGGTTATGAGCAAAATAATGAAGGTGAACATAAATAAGTATTCTTAATTAAGCTGCGAGATGAATATCAACAGCAAGAGTCTCCTGTCTAGGATGAGGAGAGAATCAGGAATTTGAGGACGCCGGACCATGAAACCTGAATATGACAGCGGGTCATATACCCTGATGGGGGGAAAACTGGATCCTGGGAAAAAGATCGTCATGAGTATATCAATCAGCCTGGCATGTCAAGAGGTTGTGGGGACCGCGCTCTGAGTAGGCGGTAGCGAGGAGGAAGAGGAGGAATGCCATATGCTGAAGGTCGTCCTGAGCAGCGTTGAGTATTGATGAAGTACTCCTCTTGAGCCAATGAAGTATTTGACCAGGTGTCCAAAGCGGTGTTTCCATTCCCAGTCCTTTTCTTGCTGGAAATCTAGGCAAGAGGGGGGATGTGTTGGGATTTTTGCCCATATTCCCAGCCTGCTAGATTAACTGGTATTGCTAGGGTGAAAATTCCTTAAGGCGAAGTGAATTGGAAATTGGTTGACCTGAATTTTGGAGAAAATACGTTTGGGGGATTTTAGGATATATGTCTGGTCATATCCATCAGGGATTGATCTGGATGAATACCTAATATCTCATCGGGTGGAGCGGCCAATGAAATAAGGGCATCTGATAGTAATTAACTATCAGGTGTACCAATTGGGATTGGTTGGGTTTCATCACTGACTGATTGGGAATGTTTAATGAGCTGCGAGGTGAGTGATGCCACCTGCAACTAAAAATTGATTGGTTAGTGAAGTGACCTGCCATAATGGGTAAAAAGTCCCATTATTTAAGCAGGCCTCTAGTCAATTATGGATGATTCACTTAGATCAGGAGGAAAAAGTTAAGGATATGTTTCTGACTCTTTCCGTTTGAGGTCTTGAGGATGTCTAATGTTGGAATACTAGTCAGGATGGGGAAGACCATCGCTGATGAGATGAGGAAGGGTGATTCAATGGCAACGGCTGCTGTTTCATCAAAGAGGTGTCAACTGAGGGTTAGACAGCTGAAACCCCTATAAATTACCTAGAATTTACTATAATAAAAAACACACATTAACACACATTTACAGATGGATAAGAATTAATAAAGAACATTATTAGTTTGACTGTAGATTCAGTAATAGTTAGACTATCAGCATCTAGCGTGAATATTCCATCTCAAGGATATTATTGCAGAAGGCAATAATTGGTAGACTCTCAGAGAAGAGTAGAGATCCAAGCGGGGATCTAGAGATGAAGGGAACCACAGCTAAGGGATTGCTGCTGACTGTGTGTTGGGCCAAAGGAGACTGTCATCAGAGGATCTTAACAAAGATCGAGTGGACAGGATTATAGGGAACAAATCCCTAAGAGTGCGATATTCAGTACAATTGGAAATACTGGCCAAAGCGTTGGGACTGAAGATAATTCTAACTTGACTACAGATAATAGTCATTATACTATTATTAGATTACATATATTTTTACAACGCAAGGTGCACGAGGAAACTGAACCTGTGCAGTAGAAAGATTACTAGGGTTGACCTCCAATAATCAACTCCTATGAGTAAAATTTTTACAACTAATCCTAAAAGATGGAGGTAAACTGGGGTCCACATTTGCTAATTTCTTCTTGGGGGACCCGTGAAGAGCAAACACATGCGTGATAAAGATCCTAGCCATCTCAGACGCAATAACTGTGGTTCTGCAGGGAATGAAGTGGGCGAATTTTGTAAAACAGTCCATCACTACCATGATGGCATCGCTGCCATCAGAAACAGACAATTCACAATTATATTCCTCTTATATAGAAGTCCAAGGCCCTTTGGCCTTTTTGAACTTGTACCAACGACCCTGCTATTGGGTGGCGATTTGGTTTCATTTGATTTCAGACCAGTCACTCTTTACAATACCTGCCAACTTGCGCGGTTAATCCCTTCCAATTTTAAGTGCAGCAAACTAGCTCCAGAGTCTTCATCTTCCCAGGATGACCAACGGTGATTCCTTCATTATGTTTTGGATGATCTTCAGGCGAAGGGGTCTTTCAGGAACCCATAGGCGCCCCTGAAACCACACCATCTCATCCTTCACGAGGTAACTCATGGTAAAATCCTCCTGATTCAACGCGCTTTTGGAAAGGACCATAGTATATTTGGATGACAAAGGCTGTGAAAGGAATACCTTTCTGAACATACCATACTCCTCCACATTTTATAGTGGTGCAAGAGCTGGCCCGTGGGCTGTTGAAGTGGGAAGTTGAGACACAATCTTATCCAGTGGAATCATCAAATGGGTTTTATGCACCTCTACCTCCTTAGGATCAGGAGCTAGTGCAGGGTTTCAGCCCAAAGCATCCGCCAAACCATTCTCCTTGCCCTTAGTAAACTCATAGGAAAACACAAATCGGGCTAGGGTCTCATGTCAGAGGGTTTGCCATGGGGTTAAGACATGAGTTGCGCAGTAGTACAGCAAGGCACGGTGGTATGTACATATGCTATTGGGGTGTTGGGATGAGCCATGCAAGCGATGCCGTCAATAAGTCAGCGCCTCAACCAAAGATAACTCTTTATCATATGCAGCATAGTTTAACTCAGGCAAAGACATCTTCCTGGAAAAATATCCCAACGAATGCTCTATTCCATCTTCACCTACTTGTAATAGGGCCACCATTATGGAAAAGTCGGAGGCATTAGAAGCCACAATGAACTCTTTATTGGGGTCAAGATGGCAAAGAATGGACGTGGACAGCAGGGTGCACTTTACCGCTTGTTAGGCATCCTGAAAAGTTGGGGACCATTAGAACACTATTGCCCCACTCGCCTTATACAAGGGCGCCGCCACTATAAAAAGATTTGGTGTGAATTTCTTAAGGAACGTACACGTCCAAAAAAACTCCTCAATTCCTTAACCAAAGTTAGAGTGGGTAACTCTCAAATTGCCTTCTCCTTGTCTGGAGTTATCATGTGCCCTTTGCCAAACACGGCGTTGCCCAAGAAAATAACCTGGGACTTGAAGAATTCACGTTTACTTATTTTTAATGTAAGATCAGCTGCCCTCAAACGCTACACCACCTGCCAAAGGTGTACTGCATGGGACTCATTGTCAAGGGAAAACACCAGAATATCATCCATATAGGTTACCGCGCATACCCCCAGGAGGTCCCCCAAAGCCGCATCAATATGGCATTGAAAGATAGCAGGGGCATTTTTAAGCCCAAAGGGCATAACTCAAAATTGGAAAATTCCTTTTCTGATACGAATGTGGTTAGCCACTCCTGACCCTTCTTGATATGGATCTAATTGAACGCGTTTAATCAATCCAATTTGGAGAAGACTTTCACCTTCTCCACATATATTGTGCAATATGTGAGTCCAGTGGGATGGGGTGCAAGTCTGGTACTGTGACGATATTGGGATTCCCATAATCTACGCATGGGCGTAAGGTACCATCAGCTTTCTCCAAAAAAAGATTGAGGAATATATGGGAGGTTTTCTGAAAAATTGAGCCTTTGGATAACTGCTCCTGAACCCATACATCTAAGGATGCTTCCTCCCGCACAGTCACAGGGTAAATTGGGGAAGATATCTGCACCAGATCAACGGTGAGCTTGAACTCACAATCAAACTCTGCATGAGCTGATAGTAAATTGGCTGAAGCTGCATCAAACGAAGATTTTAACCCCTCAAAACAGGAAGGTAAGGGAATCTCCAAAGAGGGCTTTAGCAACGGAGCAAGACTGAGTGTGTGGATATTGGGCCAATGGGGCAAATTGCCCCTTAAGTTTGCTATCCAAAGAAACAACTAACTTGTGACCATTATTTAAAGTTAAGGATAAGTTATTGTCTTTCAAGTTGGTTCTGACGTCAAACTTTCGCCTCCACTCTACTCCCAAAATATCAGGGTATAAGAGGTTTTTGATAGCTTGGAAGCGGTCAGACAAATGATATTTGCGAACTTGATAACCCACTACCCCATAATTTTCAGCATGGGAATACCTTGGGAAGCACCTCCCCTAACCATACCATCTGGAAAGTAACTCATCTCAAGGTAGGTGGCTAGGTATTGATCAATAAAATTCTCAGAGGCTCCTGTATCCATCAAAATAGTCGTGCTGATTTTCCCTAAGGGGATGAAAGGGTAACAGTCACCAAAAAATATTCAAGTTGGTCTTTATTTATAGCAGAAAACGCCAACACTTCATAAATATCTTCTCCAGGCATAAGAATGCCTACAGGGTATGCTTCTGCATCATAGAATGAAGAGGGATAGTTGGTCACTCTTACTACTGAGGTCACATATCCCGCCATATATTCAACTATTGCACAAACATTTTTATATTTAAGAAGTAAATAATTCTCCACCTCCTATGTTCTTCAAATCATGGTTGTGGTCAAGAGTGGGTTCTCTGGGGTGATTTGGTATACTGAAACGGGTTCTGTATCTGAGCCATAAGAGAAGATATATGGCTCAGTTTTATATAAGGAATCAGCGTTATAAAATGCGTTTTGGGCTGAAAACAACACAAAACCTATTTTGGCAATTATTTGGGTACCGTTATCTAAGGCTATCACAATAAGCCCTTCATTGATGATCCTGCTTGCACCATACAAATGCAGCGCTGAGGAAAAACATTTTTATTGTGTCATTTTTTTTAATTTAGTGGAAAGTTAGGAAATCATGACTCATAGATTGCAAAGCATCTGTATCCACCAGGTATGAGCAAATAGGATGGGTACTTTCCAGTCAAAGGTAGCTAGAATAATTCTGAGATTCTCCAACCATTAGCAAAATATGAAAACGGTAATGAGCCCCACCGTGGCCATGACCAACAGCGGCACACCCCATTTGCACTTTGTGAAAGTACCACAAAGAAAATATTCGTGAACATAAAATAAAGTGGTTGATCATCTAATGTCAAGATATTGTCTATAAACTCTGCAGTTGCTAGAAAAATGGTGCGCGGCGCACAGCCACAAAGCCAAGAAACTCCTCATAATGGTTATAGTAAAAAAGGGCACCCAAAGGGCGCCAGAGCCAAGTAACCCTGTGCAAGGGAGTATAGTGTGGCGTAGAGTAGTTGGAAGTTGAAAAACAGGAACACTTGGGTGGGCCCCACAGGGGAATCCATACTAATATGATATCAGTGCTGGAAGGTTTGGTGCCTCAGTTTGGAGGGAAATATGGGGGCCCAACGGTGCGCTTGACCTTGGAGATATTTTAAACAAGATAGGAAAGCCAACGTTGTTTAAGACCTCATTGAGGAGGTCCACACATAGGTTTTCAATATTTACCATAAATTAAAAAACTGTAAACTAATGGGGATTTACTAAAGGGAAAATAAACAACAATAAAGGTTGGTCTTGAGAAAACTTATTTAAGCTAATTTGGGGAGTCATCAATCAATTGAAGTGGTGCTAAGCACAGGTGTACCAATAAACGCACGCTTCTATTGGGCAGGGTACTGTAACTAGTGATTGACTGAACTTGATTTCAATCGAAGACAAAGCTGACCCAAGCTGGAAATTTTGAAAATAAAACAAATTAATAAACCCTGTTCGCCAATCAACCAAACCAAACTGTCGTGATTAAGAAGGTAAGATGTACATTCTAACACCATGCCATAACCCAGGGATGAGCATTTTGCACTCCTGAATAACCTTGGCATATCTGGCCTTCACCCAGAGTTGGTCCACGGTGTGCTTGAGGTCAGGAAGGTCACGAAGTTTGACCTTCTTTGACTCTGACGTCCAGCCTTGTCTAGGCAGTTGGTTCCTTTAATAAATTCATGTGAACATGACATCTGTAGCTTCTTCTGAGCCTCCAGTTGAGGTTACTTCTCCTGACATAGTCCTATAACCTCCTGCCACTGATGGCTCTCTCCTTGATGCTGTTTTAGAATCCCAGTCATAAGATTGGGAAATGTCTAGACCTCCTTATAAAGACTAATCCTATTAAGACCATTATGAATGATTTTCACAAAAGTATATAGTAACCTATTTTTGTGACAAGA
>JAKSZP010015257.1:0-29328 GCA_022478985.1 Massospora cicadina | reverse complement strand
CCTGCTTAAGATCCAAAAATAACAGGACTTCTCAATATTAAAGAGCATCTTCATGCTCCAGATCGAGTCACCAATCCCATCTACCCTCTGCTCCCTAATAATACCCATTGCAATGTGGACAATCCACACAATTGCATTAGATGCGTTCAAGGGCACGGTCCCAACCATTCATGGGGTTATTAACAGATTCCATGTCCACTTACTGGAGCACTTCCAAGCCTGGCTCTATGGATATATGAGACCAAGGCAAAAAGCGCTCATAGAATCATGGTTCCCACTCTGGTTCCTCCAAACAGACCCTTTCCTTCACACCTGCTCCATAGCAGGGGAAACCCCCTCGGAGTAGTGCACCAACCCCACATACCTGGCAGTCCCACTGGCAACAGGGGTAACTTGAGTACCCTGGGGTGCCCAATTTTTATATTTGTCAGTTATTTCCTTAGTTTTACATATATTCGGTAATGTCCATCCCCTGGTCAGCTTACTTCAGTTAAATAAAAAATATGCTTGAGAATCCTCAAATGATGGACGTGGCCTGATGGTCACAGTTACTGAGCATTCAGTTGATTCCACAAAAGTTGCTTTTCTGACACCAGATGAGGACATGCCGGAATTTTCATCAGGTCTGTACTTTATACTAAGCGATGACATGTATACTGTGACCTCACAGATGCTGGAGGTGAAGGAGGTCAAATCTACTTCCCATCGTGATTCCACCTCTAAACCTTCCTCAATCGTGAATGTTGATTCTAGTGAGTGAATTATGCCAATTTTATTGTAGGTGTTGTCAAAGCACCTTAAAAAACACCTCAACATACTTTTGAAATCCAATGGGATTCCACTCCACCTGGACAACAGTTTACTTTTGTAAATCAGGGCATCAGGCCCTAGCTTGAATGGATATTACTTTACAAATTTCTGAGGGTTTGTAAGGTAAGATCCTTCCGCCAATCTGCTGACCTAAAAAGGAACCATTGTTGCCTCTGTGCTATCTATCCTCACCAGGGAGAAATCAAGGAGCCTTTGGAAAACAACTATTATTACCCAGTGTACAACCAGAAGCATCAAATAATTTTTTCATGTTTATGTGCTGCCTGGCCAAGCGGCCTTATTGTTCTAGATACCATCTAACTTCCACTCATTTCTGCACTGGAATGTTTCTTCAAGTGGGGGAAATATTGTAATTTGATCTGACCAACCATAAATTATTATATTTTATTTTAAATTTTTATTTTAGATGAAGTTTAAGATTCCTCAGGCTTTAATGCCCATATCAATCTATTCTTTTCAATTTACAGTTGATTGTTAAAGATGCTAATGTAAATCTTCCAAACTAAGCTATGAAGATTCCCTTGCCTCTGCGCCCAAGTTTTTATATGTAACTACCAATAAAAGGTATAAACTATTATCATTTCGCTCTGGCCCATGCTGAGATTATCTCCCAAGATTTGATCCCTTCCTACCCCACCAGCAATATTCCACTTATTATATATTATTGATTTATGAGCCTTACGGCGTCATAAATCAAATCCCTTTTTGTTATATATTCTCCCTTGTACTCAAGCCAACGTAAAGACAAATGCTAAGTGTTTTTGCCCCCTAAAAATTCCAAGACTATGGTTTTCACCATTTTCTGTAGTAATAATGCACTGTTTGTTACTCTACAGTGTTTTTTAATAGAGGGAGTGGTAAATCAAAGGTAAACTTTTATTTCACCTAGCTTGTATACGCTGCATAGTAGAAAACCTTGACAAATATTACTTTATCATCCTTCTTTAGGGTCTCAGTCTTTATACAGTTCCCTTTGCTTTATTATAAATATTTTCTGATCTGTGCAGTGATATATTGAAGCCTCCACGGCGATTGCACCAGAAATCAACCTTCTTTATTGGTCAACTTGTCTTAAAACCCTTTCATTTTCATTTATAGATTTCCTTTGATTTGACCTTTTTGCGGACCTCCTCAAAGATGCCTCTTACAATCTAAGTCATTTTATTTTATCTAAAATATCCACTGATTATCTTCCCCTTTAGGATTCCTGGACCTCTACAGAAAAAGATACTGAAGAACCTGGATTCAGATCTGCTCTTGGCAATGGACCTTCATGGGGTCCAACCAAGTCCTCATATTTCTGGTTTATCTCATTATTTATACATTTATATACACCCTCATCTTAGGTCTTTTTTGGTACTGTCACCCTTTAGGTGGCCTATTTTCTGTGTCATTAGCAGTTTGTTCCCTGGTAATGTGGTGGGGCATTCCTCACTACCTCCATAAATGAGAGAGTTACAGACACTAATGTGACAACATTTAATGGGAACTGCAGATGTATAAACTAAGAGTGGTAACCTATATGATATAAGGTGTATAATATAGATGTCTTATATAAATGCTTATATTTATCTTATTATTATTTTAATTACCAAAGCATCTATCTAAATACTTAAAGTCTTTATATAGCTTTATAGGGTCAGTTACAGCATTAAAATCAGAGTACTTACATTAACAATAAAGGGCATAATAATTTAATTTTAATATATAAGATATGTAATAACTTATTCATACCACACCACCCTACCATAGCCCAACAAATTCCACCCCGCGCTAGTGTGGCTGCAGCGCCTGATCATTTCTTTTGGGCTCAGGTCGATAATGGTAGGCAGATTTGTTCCCTCTGCTTTGGCCTTGACCATGCAAAAAGAGCATGCCCTCAGGCCAAGTCCGCTGCTGCGGCTTCTGAGCCTCCTTCTGGAGGTTCAGTATGGGGCGCTTTGCTGCCCCCTCCCACCCTCCAATCTCATTCAGTGGGCCCACATGGAAAATCAGCCCCCCCAAAACCTCCAGCCTCACTCTCCCACCTAAATCTACCCCAGCCAATCAGAGCAATGCTTGGACCACCATTGGCACCCAAGCGGCTGCCCATTCACCCAATCCCACCCACCCAAATTCGAACGCCACTATTCCAGTGAACCAAAATCCATGGGATCTATTGGCTGAAACTGATGAATCAGGTAATGTCCTCATTAGTAAGCATACAGGTCAACCTCTCTGCCAAGGCGATTATGGTCGGGCAGAATTTTTCCTTCCTGACTTTGATGAAACCCCTACCCCTTGCCATTTCGCTCCTCTGCCCAATACAGCCCCCTTCCAAAGTGATCACTAGCTCGCCTTAGCTGTGGTGGCTCTCCTCATTGACCAAAACTATGCACCGCGGTGGCCCAGTCAGTGGCTCAGCTCCAGCATGGCCTGCCCACCCTCTTCTTCCCCCCCAACTTCCCTGAATCTCCCTGCAGTGACATCTTGAAACTATTTGATGATGCTGAAGTTGCTGTTTTGAATGTTGCAACAATTGCTTCATTCAACCCCTCAGCCAAAATCACCCGCCACAGTATCTCCCTTTTCACACAACTTCCTGAAGCCCGCAAAGAAGCTGAAGTTCTCCTCGCAGCTTTTGTTGAAACACTTTCCCATCATTATCTTGATGCGGAAGAGGAAAACTCCTACTACGCTGACCTCAACCCCCACTATGTGGATGCCCCAACGCCCTGGCTCTCTGCTCTGATCCAGTACTGTAACCAACATCCCTTGATCAAGGTGGGTCTTTCTGAAAACCAACCCCCGACCCCTCCTCACCCTCTGCCATGGTGGATTAGCAGTTTCTGCTTCCCACCTGGTTAGTAGTTTTGTTTTGTCATTTTGAGTGATGTGTTCAGTACTGTCCATCCCCTGGTCGGCGTACCTTGAATAAATTGATATGTAATAACTTATATATATATAAAATAACATTCTTTATCTTTATAACAGTTTCCAGTAACTGATATATTTTAAGCTAAATGAGAGTTTATTTTATATACTGCTAATAGTACTTTTTAACTATTTACAGAGAAAGTTAGCTATTATCAAAATATAATTACATATATAATAAAATGACTAGTGTATAGTCTCTCAACTGAGTAGGTTGATCCTTTTCAGATACTAGAGTATCAGGATTATGATGAATAATATTAGCTAAGCAATCTCATCAAACAACATAGCAAGTAAATCTATTTAGGGATTTTAGAAAAGCATTCCAATTTTTTATGTGTAAACTAGATAGCAGTGATGCTCAAATTGATCTTAAGAAATCCCTCAGGTGCTCTCTTAAGGCCTTTATTCCTTAGGATAAAACATAAAATAGCATAGTTTGTGGACCTTCAAGATACGAATTTATTACTCCATTAATAACTTAAGAGACTGTAAATTAAATAGTACTTTATAAGAGTACAATCCTGAAATCTTCACGAAAATTAGCTTAGTTACACAGAATATTATTCAAATGACCAATCAGAGAATAGTTACCACCTTTAATAACAGGGCTACAATGGAATTCATGAATTTGGATGTGACATCCAATGAAAAGCCAACATCCAGTAACCCCCCTTGAATCATTATAATTTCTTTTCCTTATGGAAATTATATTATTAGAAATAACATATAAATACATCTAATATATTTTCAGTAAAGTTGCACTTTTGATTTCTAAATATATGTTTGGTAACACTACTTTAATATGTCCCTTTTTCTGTTTACTATAGGTCAGATTTTTATTTGCTGTGACGTAAGCAACGCTTGACCACCCTAATTAAAATAGACAAGTTGCTTACAAAATTTTAGACTTGAATTAAGCCTTATTTGTTGAGCTCTATGGAATAAGAAAGATTAAGCATATCAAAAAGGAAGCCCTACAGGGTAGTGCTCACTATAGGGGTCACAGCCATCATTTAGTGATACCTGCATTTAATTTATTGCACCCTAGAAAGATAATTCAATCAAGTTCTAACCCGCTGAGTGCACAATAGAAATATTAAAGATGATGACCAAATGGGAATTCTGCCCTGGTTTCCACTGAAGGAGCACAAGAACAGAAAATGGATATCTCAGAATCGTGATTCCTAACCTATAATTTTAATGACGTAATCAGAGACTTAACTTGAGGGAATAATAAGTCTAGGATAAAGAGCCATCAGCAAAAGAGCGTTTGTCATGGAGAGTACTCTTATGATTTTTTATAAATTTTGTGCTCTTCCAGAGACATACAGATCAAGTGCAAAGTTTTCATATATATCATGTGGTTGTACATCCTGCATTATACCATATTCTGCACTTATATGGGGTCCATAATGAGGAGCTATATCATCACATCAATAAAAAAGGGCTTTTAAGATTGGCCTATTAGCAAGTGTACAATTTAGCCTTGCAAAGTATTAGGGACAAATACAGACAAATTAAAGTGAATTATGACTATATTAGCCAACTTCAATACCAAATGTGATCATTAGTTCTGAAGTTATCAGGTATGTGGAGAAAGCTATGGAGCTTCTCAGATTGGATCTTGTGGAATTGATGGAAAGATTCAGTAACTACTTGAAAATTCACCCAAGAGCTTAGCAGCAATATGATGCTGGAATGGTGAAATGGCTCTCAAGTTTCTACCAGTTGATGTAGTAAAAAACATATTAAGAACCTTGAATATCAGCCATATCTTGTTTCAAAACAAACTGACTTACTTGAAGTCCACTAAACTTCAGAAGCTCAGTCAGTGTTTCAGAACTATATTACTAAGTAGCCTATGTTGAGAAAGTCTATGTATCCTGCGCAAACCAAATGGCTAACAAAAATTGGTGAATGGCTTAACAGATTGGGGAGTGGGATAAGGAGCTGACCAGATAGCCAAGAAGACTCTGACCAGCTTTATTGCCATCTCAATGAGGCGGAGAAGCATTGGAACCCCCTCATGGACGAATTAAAAGCCAAAATGGACAAGCCTCCTGAAGCACTGAATGCAAGGAGAAAAACGAAGACCTAAACCAGCTTATTAAAGTGTTTATAAGACAAAAATAAACTCTTATAAATTTTCCACTGGACCACTTGTCAACAAATAATGCTCTTAAAATTAAATTTTGAACTCAGAGAATAATAAAGTTGAATAAAAAGATAAGTTAACTTGCTATATTTCACCCAAGGCTTACCATTAGAGACGGAGCAGCATCTTACCCATTACAATATCAAGTTTGTTGACCTTTAACAAATTGAGCAAGGCAAAACTTGCACTGGAATCATTGAACATGATTCTCCCAGATTACATGTTGTCTCAGGTCTGGAAGCTTCTACTTTAAGACTAACTTAAAGGACAAGTATATTCTGGAGAAGTAAGTACTGCATATTTGTTTAAGTTTACAACGCTGCAATAGAAGGTGCAAAGACTATCAAAAGTTAAACATATATTGTCTTGTTTTGTTTGCATGGAACATGTGGTTATAGTCCCTCACATGTACAGCCTGAATATTTAAGACAAATTAAAGTTAGAGCTTTCAAGGAATCTGGTTTCAAGAAAATCTTAAACATGAAGAAACAGGCTTTCATGAGAATTGCGTTATGTAAAATAAAAACTCTAGCCAATTTTTTTGGATTTCTTCTATATCAAGGCTTAAAATATAATGACCTCAAAAATGCTCACACTAAACTGATGCCATAGCAGCTGTTGTTGATATTATATTAGTAATCCTAACTATGCCATTTATGTTACTTCAGTCAAACAAAGACTTCAATTCTTTCCTAGACATCAAAAAAGCTTATCAGTGTTTGATATACATAAGCAAAAAATCAGTCAGGAGGCTTAAAAAACACAGAGTTTATACAGTTAAGGTTACTAAGCACAAGAAGGTATAGAAGCTCAAGTGCAACTATTGCAAAAAGAATAACCACACCAAAGATGAGTTCTTAAAAAAAGAACCCTGCTCTTGCTGATCAGGTATAAGGATGGTCATCTTAGGGTAAGGTACATCTTAAGTTGATTAACCTACAATACCTGAAATCAAAAATGACAATAGCTAACCTCATGTGTATGGGGAGCTATTAAATTGAAGATTTTAAAGGGGTTCATGAGGATAATGGGTGTCAGCTTTACAGTTCTCTTTAATATAGCTGATGTTTGAAATCTCTCTTAGATGAGAAACTAGTGGAGAAGTTGGTAAAGACGAAAAGGTGGGGTAAAAAGGACTACTTAATTTAGTCAAAATATGTTGATATTTATAGGGTGCATGGGGACATGGTGGTGATTGGTCCTCCATGGCCTCATATGGTCAAGATCTTTCACATCCTTCCAGATTGACTGCCTGGTTGATGCCCACGTTGTTCTGCATCATCATTGTAACTGCAATGTTGGGAGTCGCGCCTTTCAAGGTTCAGTAATAAAAGGTAAAATTCCAAAAGGCACCTCCATCAATTATCATGTGCATGATGATTCCTGATCAAAAATCTCATTGGTGCCTTCAAGGACAGATTTCAATCATAAGGAATTGAGAGTTGACTTATCAAGGCTCAATTTGAGAGTAGGGATCTCAACTTGCTCATTATCTCGAATCCCAGCATTGCCCCCTCAAGATCCTGTCAGGGGTTATAGGAATGTAAGAATTGAACATGTACTTGGTAAATTACTTTCTCCTGATTGAGGTCAGCAATGGAGTATCCAGAGTTACCTTATTATTGACCTTGTAAGGTACAGACTAGAAAACATCAAACTTATTCTGTCATCCTCCAGGTCAATGCTGATAAAAGAGGACCAGGGCACCTAAATCTAAGCCCAATAAGGCGGGTCAACTGAAACTAGATTAGAATGTATCCCTTTCTGTAGTTGTGACAATTCCATGAGTGGTGAGGGCTTAACGCCAGATAATCTCATTGGGTAAGGGCCTCAAAGTCAAATTAGAGTTTTTTGGGCATGGAGGTAACAAGTAGGAGCTGAACACTACTGTATAGTTGAGAGTATGACCATATAGAGCTTCAAAGAGGAACATCTTGATTAATTAATGGTTGCTAATCCTGTAATATAGCAAGGCGTTGGTTAGATAGTGGTTCCAGCGCGAAGGGTTGGAGGCGCCATCTTCCATAAAATAAAAACAAAGATCTATTAATACGACCATCTAGTACTAAAAAAAGATCTATTAATACGTTCCACTGTACCAAGGGTTGAGGGAATATAGGGAGAAGTGAAAATCTGATTAGTCCCAAAACATGAAGGTAGTCCTTAGACAGCATATATGGTGCTATTTAACCCATTGTCTCAAAAAGTAGAGTCTTTTGGGAATCTGTGGGAAGTGAAATGGATTATATAGGAATAGAGCCATGGATTTTGTGGAGGTGGTGGGAACAGAGATAACTTATACTCATTTGGTCAAATGTTACACAGCTTACAGGATATAATTATGGCTGTGTAATATGATAGGCAAATGACCCATCACAATTATGCTGATAACATCAAGTAGACTTGATGAAGTCACCACGGAATTCTGGTACTGAGAACTATACTGATCTTGGGTTAGACAAGTAATACAGGCCACTAGAACTTCCTGGATGTTCTCAACCATCCAATCACAATAGCATCGCTTCTTTAGCCATTTTTAAGTCTTTTTCACTGCTTAATGCCCCATGGTAATATTTCCTTTAAGATTAAAATCATTTTTGGGAAGAAGGGTGGATATAAGGATGAAATTTATTGTTGATTTTCTTATTCAGCATTCCTTCTTTGATTTGGATGTACTGAGTCATTTTTTGGGGTTCAGTTTGGATCCCAGGAGTTTCCAAGATCTATCGCTCAGGACGGCCAATTAGAGTATAAATTTGGTTTTCTTCAGGTGTCAAGGTGGCAAGTACCAGCATCCTTAAAAATTTTCGGCATTCTTATTAATTGCTCCTGTGCGAAGGACAATTTTAAATACTAGTTCTGCAGCATTAATTACAATTTTACTAAATGTAATCCAGGCCTTCATCTTGTGCAGTCTTTGGAGTAAGGAATGGTTAGTGATGATGGTAAAATGGGTGCATATAGGTAAGGACAGAAATTCTTGACCGCCAATTAAACAGACAGGCACTCACACTTGGTAATGCTATAATTTCGTTTGGACTTGCTTAGGGACTTGCTTAAGTAAAACAATATATGGTCGACCTATTCTCTGAAGTGCTGAGCTAGGATGGACCCAACTGTGACATTGTAGGATCAGTTAATAGCAAAAATGCCCAGTCAAAATGCTAAACTAAAATATGTTTAGTACAAAGAGCATTCCTTAACACATTAAAAGCCTGGTCTTGTTCAGGTTGACACTTGAAGGGTACATTCTTTTGTAAGTGGTAGACCAGGGGTTTGGCTAAGTCACAAACTGAGGGATGAATTAATGATAATAAACCACCACGACAAGAAATTCTTGAATATCCCTAAGGTTCTGGGGCGTGACATCTTCTTAATGGCCGTGACTTTGTCTATGATAGGCTAAATTCCAAGTTTCAAGACCTTATGCATATGGAATTAAAATTAAATCAGAAGAAAGAGCACTTTGATGGCTTGAGCTTTATTAAGGACTTCTAAGATTATTAAAGACTTCATAGAGATGTTACATGTGGCTGTTAAAAGTTTATGAGAAAAAAGTATCATCAAAAGATACGAGGACACAGGATAGCCTTATTCCTCAATGATCCCGTCCATGGTGCGTTGGAAGGTGGTGAGCGCTGCAAATGCTCTGAGGCATCCTAATGGCTCAAATAGCCCCTTAGGCTATGGGTTCAGTTTTGGACCGATCTTAAAGTACTAAAACTACTTGCCAGTAGAATCTAGTGAGATCCACAGCAGAAAAATAATGTGATCTGGAAAGCAAGCGGAGAGAGTCATTGTTCTGGAGCAATAAATAACCTTTCTTATTAATAATAAGTTAAGTCATTGATAATCTATTACTACACAATGGCTGCCATCTTTCTTTAGAACTAACAAGAGAGTGAGGCTCAAGGGCTACATGAAAGCACCTATTGTCCAGCTTTAGGTAGCTGCTTGAGCTCAACAGCCACCTGAGCCTCTTCAACTTTAATTTTCCAGTAGGAATGGGATCAAATGGGATTGTGTGTCCACAGTCTAAACATGATGTAATACGCCATTTATTTTCCTAAAATCGTAGGTAGAGGTTGAAAAGAGGACAAAAATCCTTCCAGTGATTTTTAAACTTGGCTCTGTTGTTCACTGATGAGCTCTTGCCCAATAGAGGTGTTGAATAATGCTTCCAATGGAGTGATTCTAACCTAAAAGTCCTCAGACTTCAATTCTTGAGATATCGTTGATGGATTCTACAGGGAGGAGGTGAACATATACGACTAGAATATTAGGAACTATCATCCCAAGTTCGTCAGTGAGGTTATTGAGTAGCATCAATATATAACCAAAACAGGCGATATCAGAAATTCATGTAAAGGTCAGGATCTCCTTAAACGGATATTTTATCCATGTCTCAAAATTTTCAAAAATTGTCTAAAGGGAATCTTGATATACAATCTGGTATTAAAAATAACCTGGGACTATGACGGTATAATAGTTGACTTAGGCATGTATATGAGAATGACCTCTTGGCCACCTACTGCAGGAAGGGACATCCAAAATCAATAACCCAACACATGATATTCAAGCTTGTCAATCCAACTTTTTTTTTTCCAACAGGCAGACATGAGCTTTGACCTTTGTCTTGGCATTGTGGGAGTCTCAAAAACCAATGAAACACTATTTCCTAAAAAGTGATATAAAGACTGTATCATAGTGCACAATAGCAGAATAATCACAGAGAAACTGAATCCCAAAATGGAGTAAACTCAGATTGTCTAACACAATGGCTGAGTTATTTAATGAAAGCTTGACAAAGCATATGAGCAGCAAGGAATAGGCCTCAACGAACAAGTATTGTAGTCCAGCTGTGCCATATTTCATGTTTGAGGCAAGTCAGGAGCAACTTTAATATGCTTCATTGATATGTACAGAACGATATTCATGAGGAACCATTGTCAACAATTGTATAGACAGGGATCTTATTACCTCAAATAGCGACGTGTGTAAATATAGCCTGAATGAGGGAGCAGAGTGAAAAATATGACATATTTGTCAGAGTAAGCAGTAAGCAGTATCAGGTTATTTAATGATGGTTACCAAATCATTTTCTTCTGGTATGACAATATTAGATTTTAATTAGAGTTCAGTAAACATTATTGAAGTGGTAAAGGTATGTCAGCATAAGCGCCTCGCCCTTCATGATGAATGCCCTTTTCTCGCCTCCTTGGATAGTCTCTTCCAAAAAGTCTTGGTGCTATGATGAAATATATCGCAGAGTAGGTAAAAAGATCTGGGGTTCTTCTGGATCTCAACAGTGTGGACCTGAGGACATCCAGGAGAGACGGATGCAGAGGACTTGGGATGCAGGGTAAATGCAGGAAATTTATTAAGTGCTTACTTGATAACCTGATACAGGTAAAATTGCTCTTATGACTAATAATGTACAATTGGACCTCATAATAAGATTACAACAAGGAGATCACTGCATTTATGGCGTCATCAATGTAATATAATTAGTGGTTACCAAGAGTTGTGCTTGAGCATATACAATCAGCTGGTGAAAACCACTTGATTCCTTTGTTCAATGAATGGTCATGAACGCCTGCTTCTGTGTAAATAAGGTCTGGTTGCTTCCAAACACCTGGATTAGGGCGTACAGACTTATTAACAAGTGTGACGTTCCTTTAAATGGGGAAGCATAATTTCCCAGCTGGTAATATTAAGGCTGGAGTGGATGTGCTTCACCTTCTGATGGTCAATGGTCTCCTCCATTGAGAGCTTGTAGGAATACAAGACGGAGACAACACTTTTCTTACTAGGGTGAATTTCCCCTGAGACTAGGCTTAAAGTTAGTCACAATAGGAATGGAAAGCGTTTTGATGGAAGGAACTGGCGCAGGCCCAGAAATCTCGGTTTCCATATAGTCATGAGGGGTTTTTGATCCAATTGTCATCTTATCCTTCCATATCCTCCTGAATCTTATCCCAATTTTGAATTAGCTAGGTAATCAAGGCTTTAGGGTCAAATTGCTCCTTCAGAGCTTGGATTTAAATGTCAGAGGAGCATATGACTTTTAAAGTTACTCAAGAGAGTTATAAATCCATGATAGCTTTGTTTGAGATGGCTGATGTGGTTATTGGTTAGCTTGAAAATGCGCTTAAATTATCCATCTTGTCCAAAAAATCATCAATTGAGAATCTGGGATCAAGAAGGCCTTCGTCTACTCAGAGCTTGCTTCCTTGAGACGCATTTCATATTTGATCCTGTAAAGCAGCGTGCATTGTTAGAGCATCTTGTTTCCAGGAATCGTTAAGAATTGCCAGGACTAGATACCAAAGAACTGGTAGGCCCTTGGGGTCCACGGGGATCTTCTGGCCCTTCAGGCCCTTAAGGCCTTCCAGGAATTCTAGTTTCTTGAGCCTTGTAGGCCCTTCAGCCCTGGAGACAATATTGCAGCGCTAACTCCTGAAAATGCTTCTGGATCATCTGAGTAAGGTCCTAGATCTGATTGAGACGTTAGCTCCAGATGGACATGAGAAGGTGTATGTTTTGACAAAGCTGTCTTTTAAGGTAACCCAAAATTACATTATCAATAATAGAAAGTTGGTTACAAGCCCTATCATTCAGTTGATGGTTATTAACAATGGCTTCTCATTTGTTGTGAACAAAGGAGTAGGCAACATTACAAGTTGACTATATCTGAGAGTAAGCTTTGAGTGAGCCCTAGTTGTTTCACTACTTCAGGGCGATGCAAACCAACTATGTGTAAGATGTGGTGTAAAGCTGGATTAAAGAAGCTTCGGATATAGCATTTGTTACTTAAAATTAATTTTTCAATGGTAATCGGGACAAAGTATATAAAATTCATATTGTAGAGGGCACTGAAGAGGCTCAGGATGACTGTAGCAGCCTCTCATTAATAGATTCCATTCAATACTTGTTTAATATCAATGATGTTCTCATATAGGAGTTGATATTGGATCCAATCAATGATTGTAATGTGAATTGAAAGGTAGCCGGAAATTTTAAGCTTACAGGCTATAGAGGAGTTACTTTGTACTGAGAGGTGTTAATCCATCAAGTTACGCTTCTTAACTAGTTGCAGGTTACCCTTCTTGATTGCTATTACTCTCCATTAATGTGATAGATGTTTTCATTAGGCGATCTCAGAGCCCTTATAGTGGGCACTACTTATGTCAGCTGTACAGTTTTCTAGGATGTAGATGAGGGTTAAAATGGGCTCTTAGCTAAGAAACTAGTGAATAAGTAAAATGAAGAAAAAAAGATGGTGTGAAATAGACTAATTTAATGAGTTAAAAGATGTCAATATATATAGGGGTGTGTGGAGACATGGTGATGAAGGGACTTCCATGGTTTCATAAAATAAAGATATTTCACATCTCTCAGAACGACTTCCTGGTTGACACACCAATGTCCTGCACCGCCTTATGACTAAGATGTTGAGAGTTACGCCTTTTGAGATTTGGGAGGCGGAGGGGAAATTCCAGAAGGCCTCTCTTTCAATTCTCATGCGCATGATGATTACTAGTAAATTTCCCATTGGTGCTTTAGAGACAGTGTTCAATTGTAAGGACTCATGAGCGACTTATCAAGGCTCAATTTGGGACTAAGGATCTTGACACTCATTATCTTAAATTCAACAAGGGGTATCATATTTCAGGTACACCTGCTGAGATTGCTATCCCAAAACAAATTGAACGTTAAAAAACTACAATGTTCAAGTCCTAAAGACACCCACCTCATTCAAGTTATTGTATGTCCAAGAATGTTTGACACAGCCAAAAATGTTGACCAGTCTCTTGCCTTGTCTGTTTTTCCCTTTCTTGGGCATACAAAATCTAGTGAAAATTTAGAAAAAGTATATTAAACTTAAAGGGAGCTAATGCAACTTTTTGTCTCAAGAGGTTTTAGCCCTACCGCCAAATTTTGGAGGAATAATAACCAGGGTAGAAGTAGTAATTAAGAATGTGTAAGCTATGGCTATCTTGAATATGAGATTTCTGATCATTGTTGTCTCATCCCAGCTTATTAGAAAGATCAATTTGCCACAGATATCAAGTACACCCAGGATTTTAGCACCTCAGGTCCAAATAACACCAAGGCAATAAATGCCTACTTCTCCTTAATAATTTAAATTATAATTAGTTTTTAGCTCCTGCAATTTTATGGAAAATGCAATTTTGACACAATTGTTGTGACACAATTTATGATCGAATTAGAAGGAGTTACTAATTTTTTAAAAGGGTGTTTATCTTTCCTCCATTAAAAATTCCCCTTTGTGCTGAATATTAAAGAATCCAGCAAAAGGAATACTATTTTCTGGTTAAGTCCTGTTTTGCTTTGCTATTACGATATTCTACTTTTAGATAATGTACAGAGTTTCTCTGACTCAGTAGATGGATCAGATGGCATACTATTTTATGCTACCAAAGAGGCAAAAATTTAAACAGGAGAATAAAGGGTGTTTTTAACAAGCATAACCCTGAAAAGAACTCCAGACTGCTTATTACACATCAATACTGTTGTTAGAGTCAGAAAATTTGAACCCAGATTGTTATCAGGTGTCCTCAACCCAGCTTATCAGTGGCCAATTTAGCTACTACTTAGAGTTTTAACAAATCTCCATTCATACTCAAGAAATACTAGGACATGGAGAAAATTACAATTAATTTCAATCAATAATAATTAAAGGTACATATTAAAATTAACTTGGGTTTGGGCTTACCCAATTATATCTTTTTTGGCACATTAGATCAAGTGCTTATATCCATTAAATTAAATCAGGAGGACCTTGATAAGGTGAAACATATTAGTTACAATTTGGGTTTTGACCAATCATAGGATAATAACTTTGCAATAGTCCCCTTATGGCCTGCAAAACTCACCTTTACCTTCATACCAATTATTGAAAATCCATGGCAGAGCAATTATTGTCAGGAGAGTGTCTATAAATCTCCAGTTCCCAGCGAGGTGGTGCGCGGTGCACAGCCAGAACGCTGAAAACTCATCATCAGGATTATGGTAAAAGGGGCACCGCGAAGGGCGCCAGAGCCAAAATAACCCTGTGCAAGGGTGTATAACGCGGTGTAGGGTAGTTGTAAGCAGATAAAGAGGAACATTTGGGTGGTCCAGGTAGAAACCCATACCCAAGAGGAGACCAGTGCTATAAAAGTTTGGGTGCCTTAGTTTGGAGGGAAACAAGGGGTCCCAACGGTGCACTCAATCTAATAGATACTTTAGTTAAAATAGGACAGCCAACGCTTGTAGAGACCTCCTCAAGGAGGTCAGGGCACTGGTTTGCACTAATAACCATAAATTTATAAAAGCCATAAATGAATGGGGGATTTTATTAAAAGGAGGATGACAAACGAGGAAAGATGGTCTCAAAGAATCATATTTAAACGATTTCAGGGGAATCATTAATTGGTGGAAGCGGTGCTAAGCTTAAGTGCATCAATAAGTGCACGCTTTCATCAGGTAGGGTAATATAGCTAGTAATGGACCAAACTTGAGTTTTCAACTGGAGGCAAGGCTTACCAAAGTTGGAAACTTTGAAAATTGAGTTGGGTTTTAAAATCTCATTTTCCAAACAACCAAACTGATCTTTCAGGGTTAATAAGATAACTTGTCCAATTTAACGCCAATGTCATAACATGGGGCTGGGCATCATGCACGTCACCTGAACCAACCTGGGCATAACTGGCCTGCACCCAGCGATGGTACAAGGTGTGCTTTAGGTCAAGAAGGTCCTGAAGTTTGCTTTTTTGGGCCTCCTGACGCCCAGCCTTGTCTTGGCTGTTGGTACCCCCAATTAAGTCATGTAAATATGACATTACCATCTCCTCTTTTTTGGGCTCCACCCCACTCAAGGGGCATTCACCAAGGAAAAGTTTTCGTGGGCAGGGGCCAACTTCATGGCAGTGATGGCTTGCTTGGACTTAGATCCTGCGGCATCCAGGAAACGCTCATGGAATGCTTCAATTAGATTTTAAGCATGGGCGCAGTTGCACACTGTGACCCAACTGTTCTCCGCTGCATCAAATCCCTTCCAGGATACAAGATACATGGTCTTCTTTGTATCCAATGGGAGGATATAATCTCATCCACTTCCCACTCCAACGCCTCATCCACAAGATAAGCCCTAGGAGTCTCTGGTTTGGGCCTCAAACAACGTAAGCTTTCTTTCAAAGAAGATTAAAAAAGATTCAAAATGAGGGGGAAATCTAACTGGTATGAGGCGTGGCCCACCTTTCTGACAACGTGGTAAGGCCCAATCCTCTTTGGTCCCAGTTCTTTGGCATGGTTGCTCGATTTAAATGTTCTTAGCATTGAGCATCATGAGATCTCCTTCCTTATATGCTGGTCCAACTCGTCTCTTACCATCAGCGTTCTCCTCATAAGCCTGCATGGCCTCATCTAAATTCGTGATGACCCATTGGTGTACTTTCGTGATCATTTTGGCAAAGTCCATCACTGCTTCCGCCTTGGATACACAACTGGGCTCCATGTTGAAGGCGGGTTTGAAGCCAAAGTTGCCAAAAAGGGGAAAAACTGTTTGATGCATGCTGTGCGTTGTTATAGCTTGATTGGGCCATGGGGAGATAGGAAAACCTACTCTGAATTATCTGCAGTGGTGTAACACCGCAAGAACTGTATGAGGCACTGGTTCACTCAATTAGTCTTCTCATATGATCAGGTATGATAGGCAGTTGAACAGCAGGGGCGAATATGAAGAGCCTTACACAACTCTTTCCAAAAAGAGGATGTAAACTGGGGTACATAATCATTGGTTATTTCTTGTGGGACTCTGTGAAGAGCAAACACATGAATGATGAAGAACCTAGTCATCTCAGCTGCGGTTACTGTGGTTCTGCAGAGAATAAAAAGGCGAACTTTGTAAAATGGTCCACCACAATCATGTAGCATCGTAGCCATCAGATATGGGCAATTTCACAATAAAATCCACCGAGAAAGAAGTCCAAGGCCCTTCAGCCTTTACACTGGTACCAACAACCCCACTAGTTGTTGTCAATTTGGTTTCATTTGTTTGCAGATCAGGCACTCCTTACAATACCTGACCACCTGAGTGGCTAACCCCTTCTAATAGTAAGTGTGGTGAATTAGCTCCAGAGTCTTTGGCTTCCCAGTATGACCAACAGTGACTATGTCATAATGGTCCCAGATGATTTCCAGGTGAAGTGGTCTGGCGGGAACCCATAGGCGCCTCAGAAACCACACCATCTCATCCTTTACGTGGTAACCCCTGGTAATGTCCTCCTGATTCAATGCGCTCTTGGAAAGGACCATAGTATATTCAGATGACAAAGGCTGTGGAAGTACTACTTTTCTGAACATACTGTATTCCTCCACATTTTCCAGAGGAGCAAGCGCTGGCCCTTGGGTCGAGGAAGAGGGATGTTGATACACAGTTGAGATTTCAATATGACTGGGTGATAAGCTAGCGTTCTGGCGAATTGTTAATTGGATGTGAGGCGAGCTCTGAGGGTGAGTAATAGGTTAGAGCAATGCAAGGTGAATCAATTGAATCAATTAGGGTTTGGTTATGAGGAAATTTCTTTGAAACCTTGAGGGTCAAACAAGTTCTACGTTGATAGAAAATCGAGAATTACTAAGCGAAATGTGTCAAATCCATCAAGGAATACCAAGGGTTAAAGGTTGAGCGAGAAAGAGAAAAGAGAGAGAGGTTTTTTAGTTGAAGAAAAGAAGAAGTGAGTAGGAAGAAGTAGGAACATACACAGAAAGGGTCTGTGGTTAGATCATATTAAAATAAATATTAGTAACATTGAGGCGATTGCCTCAAATTTTTATATATAAATTTATTGCATTTAATTGAGGTCCAACGATCTCCAAATCATTTGGCTGTTGCTTAGTGGGCTAAAACCTGCACAATTCGTTCAGCGGAAATAGGCCATATATGCCAAAAAGTTAACAGTGGTGCTCACTACAGGGGGCCCATTGATCAACTAATTACAACTTCATCAATGATACTTATGGCGCAACCAGCTCACATTAAAAAGGTACTACCCCCGATGATTGAAATAACTCACTATGGGGAACTGAAGCTTGTTTTGGATACCTTACTTCAGGCGCAAAAAGTGCTATTTCAGGAGAATAAGTATATTACTGAGCAGCTCAACCATGCCTTCCGCCAACTGCTTCTGGTAGGTGACCATGACAACCAACTTGCCAACCTTTTGAGCAGCAAGACGGAGCGGCTAGACTGTGCAGAGTATAAGTTAGATAAGGTCGTTGAGGAAAAAGAAATCTGCAGTGAAAGGCTGCCCTCATTTAACTGTTATAGTAACATATATGGGTTTTTCAAGCGGTTTGAGTTTGCCATAGAGGGGGCTTCTGATCAACAAAAAGCTAAACTATTGTTATCTGCGTTGAATGTTTTAAGTGCTGAACAAGTTACTTGTTATCTTAAAAACAGTACTGTAGCTACCAAGAGGTGAAGGAGACTGTAATTCGCCTGTTTGGGGGCAAAGCAAAAATTGCTTAACGCAAGGCGGACTTTTTAATAATATCTTTTCAAAAAAAATGAGTCTTTAACACAGTTTGCGGAGCGATTCACTAATGAGGCTCATGTGTTGTTGGGTGCCAATGTCTTATCTAATGAGGAGGTGGGCATAGCAATGACAGCGGCTATCAAGCCCTACCACAAATTGCATAATGCTATGGAGTACACTCTTCATGAGGATTCAGGGTTACTTAAAATCATCCATCATTTGCACCATTTATCCGCCACTTTTAGTGCTCCCAATGTGGAGCAGAAGGATCCTGTACCTGCCACGGATATTCCACTAAATGAAGGATCCCACCAATATGGGGGTAAGTTGGTGGGTCACTCCTTGGCCACTTAAATCATGGGCGAGTCCTCTACATCCCTATTATGATCAAACCGCTTATCCTTGGGCCCATGATAAACTGTGGTTCAATATTAGACCTAGACCTTCTGGGATGATTCCAAGATGAGTGCCAGTCCCAAACACTTGTTTCTCGTGTGGCCAAACAGGTCATTATGCGGTTAGCTGTTGGGCCAAACCAAGGGCCCACACAATATCCGCTGTCCCATATGAATAGGGAAAAGGGCGAGAGGAGTAGAGATGGGACGCTCTGCTTCCACTAATTCAATTGTAATTGTCCCTGATGTACATCATGAATCACCCTGTTTCACCTCAGGGGCACACTCTAAGGATTTACTATACCAACAAATCCCTTACCACCTTTTGGCCTCAGGACAAGGTAGAGATCCCAATAATGTGGACAGGGAGCTCCACCAAGACGTGTATAAGCCGTACGCCTGGCAAATCCTTGAGCAGAATGGTACAATCGGCAGTGAACCCTCCGCATATGTTGCAGCTTTGGAGGGGGTGGATGTGGCGGTTCCTATAGAAGATATGCTCAAGAGTATCCACATGTTGGGGCTGGTGTGTATACTTTTCTGGGTAATCAAACGCCCTTGGATGTTTATGTAATGAACACCAAGGGTTTTTCTTATCTGGAATGCACATATTGTGACATATTTGTACAGAATACCAAAATTTGGGTGATCATTGGAACAGGCGCTCCTGTCAATATAATATTCACCAAACTTGTGGTTAAGCTTCTGCTAAAGCCAGATGTGGACCACCGAGTAGTGTATGGAACTGCGGGGGCTCAGAGTACTGTGTCAGAAGGTGCATATAGCTCATTGCCTTTGAGGTTCAGGTCAGCTGGCATATCTGCTCCAGCTGTGGTGTTGCCTAACGACCATTATTACATGTTGATCAGGCTGCATTTATGCGGCACTTTGGGGCTGTGGTTAATATGGCGGACGAATCCATCAGTATACTGGGATAACAGATCTCTATCTATTTTACTTCAAGTGGAGTCACAGATGACCCAATCTGCTCTGGGCAAATTAATCTTGCTTATAGCGATGGTAAGATTCCTGTTAAATATCGATGGATGAAGAGGAAGACCCAAACGCTTCCAAAACAGATTTATGAGTACAAAGGGATTCTGCTACGAGCTGTGAATGCTTGGACTATCCCTTCAGGGCATCAGGTCATAATTGGGACAGAGCTCAAAATTGATTTTTCTGGAGGTCTGTATGGAGAGGTTGTGGGGCCTTATCACCAATTGTGGCTCAAACCTCATGTGGCTCCTGGATTACTGCTACCAGGCAGGGGGAAGTGAAGGTGTTGGTAGCAAATCTTCAAAAGGAGTTGATGAAGGTTCAGCGGCACCAAGTGGTGGCTTACCTACACCTGGTTCTATTGATGAGGTCCACCAGGTACATGACTTTAGTTCCTGGGAAGATCTTGGCTTGCCTCAAAAAACCATCTTCAGCATAATGATGGTGGTTCTGTGGGAGGCGTTAACTGGTCTATCAGAGGATCAGAAGGACAAGGTGATGGATCTTTTCGAGAAATATCACAGCATTTTTGCAACTGATGACCACGACTTGGGTTGCACTCGTGGGGTCATGCATCAGGTGGACACGGGAGACCGCCCCCTATCAGGTCATGACCTATCTGATGCTCAAAGGCAGCAGAAGAAGTTGTATCTGCAGAAATAGATAAATTGGTGGAACAGGGAATTTTGGAACTGTCAAAGAGTCCCTGGGCATCTCCGGTGCTTATTGTAAAAAAGAAAGATGGCTCCAATCAGGTAGTAATTGATTATCAGAAGCTTAATAGCATTACAAAAAATGATTAATACCCGCTTCTGCAAATTGATGACGCTATAGATCAGTTAGGTGGGGCCAAGTATTTTTCAGCCATGGACTTAATATCAGGGTACTGGCATATTGAGTTGCCAGCGGTGGAACAAGAAAAGTGCGCTATAATTACCTCAAATGGATTGTTCCAGCCTACACATATGCCACAGGGTTTGTGCAATGCCCCAGCTACATTCCAGTGGGCTATGGACACTATTTTGGGTGACTTAGAGCTGTCTTGCATTCTTGTCTACCTTGATGATATCAATTTATTTTCGCGGACATTCACGGAGCATCTTGGACACCTGAAGCAAGTATTCCGCCGCTTGGCTGAAGCTAATTTCAAGATTAAGCCCTGAAAGTGTCACTTTTTTCAAGGAACAGTTGGAATACCTCAGCTTTGTGGTAGACTTCAAAGGGCTTAGTCCTCAGCTGGCCAAGGTGGAAGCCATCCACCAGATGACTCGGCCAAGTAATAAGCAAGGTATCCAGGTGTTCTTGGGGATGGTCAGTTACTACCAGCGGTTCATTCCCAACTTCAGCTGTATTGGGGCTCAACTCTTTGAGCCACTTAAGAAAAATGCTGCCTTCAACTGAACGGATAAATGTCAACATGCTTTTGATATATTATGAACCGCGTTGGCTAGCACGCCTGTTTTACAATACCATAATTTCAAAAAAGAGTTTATTGTGAAAATGGACGCTTCACTTTCTGCTGTAGGGGTTGTGTTATCCCAAAAAGATGATGACGGTGTGGAGCACCCCATTGCATATTGCTGCCGCAGTTTAACTGGACCTGAACGAAATTACACTATGACTGAGCGGGAGTGTTTAGCTGTAATCTATGCATATAAACAACACCAGGTCTACCTCCACGGGGTGAAATTTCAAGTGGTACGGATCATGCCTCTTTGCGCTAACTACAGAATCGGTGGGAACCTGAAGGGCGGCTCGCGCGATGGGCTTTGAAGCTCCAAGCTTATGACTTTGAGATCATGCATTGGCCAGGGGCGAAGTATCAGAATGCAGACTGTATTTCCCAATTACCCACAGTCGCCATTACAGCAGATGTGGCAGACATAATGTTCGAAAAAAATGATTGTGGGCAAATATCATGATGAGCTGATGCCCATGATCAAAGCGTTGAAGGGCTTAGACATAATACATTCTTGCACAACGGGGAACTATATAAGCGAATGGGGGAATTGATGCTGAGTTTCCCAAAACCCTCTGTCAGGCCTGCAATCATTATGGATGCCCATAGGGCGGTAGGTCATGGAAGGTTGAAGAAGACACTGGAGTTCTTGCAACCCCGTTACTATTGGGAGAGCATGCACTATGATGTGCTTGAGACGGTTTGTTGTTGCCATCAGTGCCAAGTGGAGAAACCATACCACCAGAAGACCACCTACCAGCTAGTTAAGCCTCAGTTTGCATGGCATACAGTTTCATTACATGTGGTGGGGCCTCTGCTGACTGGCGCAAACCGCTCCAAATATATAATAGTTGCCATCGACCATTTGACAAGATGGGTGGAAGCAAGGGCTATCAAGGATTTGGGGGCTGTCACTACTGCCAAGTTAATCCTGGATTGTGTTTTACAGTGCCATGGTTGTTTACAATCTATCCTAACAGACAATGGAACCAATTTTACATCACATATATTGGCTAAGTTGAACGAGCTCATGGCAATCCGCGGGGTTTTAACTACCCCCTAACACCCTGAATCTAACGGTATGGTGGAATGGGTCAATGGGACCTTGGTAAGTATTCTATGCAAGCTCATAAATGAGCGGCCATCAGACTGGAGCACCCTTTTATCCACCGCTGTCTTTGCGTACAATATCAGCTACCACTAAGCAACTGGTAAGAGTCCATTACAATTGCTCTATGGACATCATCCAGAGCTACCTGCATTGCTTTAATCCTGTGTAGAGGATACCGTCAGAGTCGAGCCCCACCGCTATTTGTCTACCTTAACAAATACGCTAATTAAGCTCCAAACTGAGGCATATTCCACTAGTCTTGCCAAGAAGATTTGGGATCATGCAGTTGATCAAGGTAGACGCAGCAGTCTTCCACAGTTTGGGGTAGGAGAATTGGTCCTGTTTCACAACCAACATGGGTTCAGAAGAAGGAACAAGCTTGCCAGCATATGGAGCGGACCATTTGAGATCATCGAGAAGACTGGGGCTGATGCCTACACCATTAAGGAACCTGCAGGTGGTCAGATAATCAACAGAGTACATGTGAAGTTCCTTTGGCCCTACAAGCTATAGGTGCTTATAGTTTAGTCAAGGGGGGGGTTAATATTGAGATTTCAATATGACTGGGCTATAAGCTAGTGTTTCAGTACATTGTTAATTAGATGCGAAGTGAGCTCTGAGGGCGAGTAAAAGGTTAGAGCAATGCAAGGTGAATCGATCTAATCAATTAGGGTATGGTATTTGAGAAAATTCTGTTGAAGCCTCAAGGGTCAAACAAATTCTACATTGATTGTGAATCAATAAAATACTAAGTTTTATGTGTCAAATCCGTCAAGGAATATGAGGGTTAAAGGTTGATCAAGAAAGAGAAAAGAGAGAGATTTTTTGGTTGAAGAAAAGAAGTGAGTAGGAAGTAGTAGGGAATGTACGCAGAAAGTGTCTGCGGTTAGATCATATTAAAAACAAATATTAGTGACATTGGGGCAATTGCCTCATATTTTTATATAAGGTTATTACATTTAATCGAGGTCCAATGATCTCCATATCATTTGGCCGTTGCTCAGTGGGCTAAACCCTGCGCAATTCATTCAGCGGAAATAGGCCATATCTGCTGAAAAGTTAACAGACATAATCTTACCTGATGGTTTCATTAACTGGGTATTATGCACCTTTACCTCTTTAGGATTGGGAGATAGTGCAGGGTTGAAGCTCAAAGCATCCGTCAAACCATTCTCCTTGCCCTTAATAATCTCATAGGAAAACACAAGTGGGGTTTAGGGTCTTATGCCAGTGGGTTTGCCATGGGGTCAATACATGAGGTGCATGGTATTAAAGTAAGGCATGGTGATCTGTATGTATGCAGAAGGGTTGGGATGAGCCATTCAAGTGATGACGTCAATAAGTCAGCGCCTCAACCACTGCTAATAACTCTTTATCAAATACGGCGTAATTCTACTCTGGCAAAGCATCTTCCTAGAAAAAATATCCACCGGATGCTCTATTTATCTTAACATACTTGTAATAAGCTAGCCGCAGTGGTGAAGTTGTAAGCATCAGTAGACACAATGAACTCCTTTCCAAGATCTAAATGGAGAAGAACGGATGTGGACAACTGGGTGCACTCTACTGCTTGGAAAGCATCCTCCAAAACGGAAGACTACTGGAGCACTTTTGCTCCATTTTGCCTTATTCAGAGGCGCCGCCACCTCTGAAAAAACAGGGCGTGAACTCTTAAGAAATGTACACATCCCCCAAAAAACTCCCCAATTCCTTGACCAAAGTTGGGGTTGGCCACTCACAAATCGCTTTTCATTGTTTAAAGTTATCATATGTCCTTGGTCAAACATGACGTTGCCCATAAAGAAGATCTGAGACTAAAAGAATCACATTTACTAATCTTCAGCGTAAGTTTGGCTGCCTTTAACCTCTCCACCACTTGCCAAAGGTGTACTGCATGAGACTCATGATAAGGAGATAACACCAGAATATCATCCATGTAGGCAACCGCGCATACCCCAGTAGGTCCCCCAAAGCCGCATTAATACGGCGTTGAAAAATAGCAGGGGCATTATTAAGCCTAAAAGGCATAAACTGAGATTGAAGAATTCCTTTTCTGGTACAGAATGCGGTTAGCCACACCTGGCCCTTATTGATCTTGATTTGATTGAACGCGTTTAAGCAATTTATTTTGTACAAGACTTTTGTCTTCTCCACACAGCGTGCAATCTTTGAGTCCTAGGGGATGGGATGTTAATCTGGTTTAGTGACATTGTTTAGTTTCCCATAATATACACATGGGCGTAAAATACAATTCAGCTTTCTCCACGAAGAGAAGTGAAGAGCATACTGGAGAGGTACGCTTTGTAATCGCGCCTTTAGCTAAGTTCTCCATAACCCACACATCTAATACCGCTTCCTCACATGCGGTCAAAGGGTAAATTGGGGAGGATATTTGCACCAGATCAACAGTGAGCTTGAACTCACAATCAAACTCTGAATGAGCGTTATTACATTAGCAGAAGCCGCATCAAAAAAAGATTCCAACCTCAACAAACAGGAAGGTAAAAGTACCTCCAGTGAGGGCTTGAACAATGAAGCGAGACTGAGAGTTTAATTTTGGTCCAATGGGGAAACTCGCCCTGATATTTAGCATCAAACAAGGAGACAACTAAATTATGACCATTATAATGTTAAGGGCAAGGTTTGTCTTTTAAGTTATCCTGACGTCAAAATTTTACCACCATTCTACTCCTAAAATAATGGGGTACAGAAGGTTTTTGATTGCTTGGAAATTGTCTGACAAATGATACTTGTCCACTTGATAATCCACTAGCCCCTAGAACCTTCAATGTGGGAATACCTTGAGAAGCCAATTCTTAACCATACCGCCTGGAAAGTAACTAAGCTCAAAAAGTCGTCTAGGTCATAGTCAATAAAATTCTCAAAGACTTTAGAATCCACCAAAAAAGTAGTGCTTATTTTTCCTAAAGGGGATGAAAGGATAGCAGTCATTAAAAATACTAAAAACGGTCTTTATTCATAGCAGGCAACACCAACACAACACCATGAAATACTTCTTCAGGAATAAGCATGTCCCAGGGTACGTTTTTGCACCAAAAATAGAGAGTCATAGTTGGCTACTCTTAATACTGAGGTAACATATCCCACCTATCTTCAGCAACTGCATAAACAATTTTATATTGAAGAAATAACTCCTTATCCACCTCCTGTGTTCTGCGGATTATGGTTGTCATAAAGCGTGGGTTCTCTGGATTTGATCTGATACACTGATGTGGGTCTAAATCAGAGCCATAAGAAAAGATATTAGGCTCATTTTTATAAAGAAGTATCATTATAAAAAATGCGTTTTGGGCCGCAAACGACTTCAAACCTATTTTGGTGATGGGTTGTGCATCGTTACCAAGGCCATCACCACCAGTACTTCATTGATGATCCCATCTGCATCATCTGAACACTGTGCCGAGGAAAAAACATTTTAATTGTATTGATTTTGTGAATTTTGGTTGAAAGTTAGGAAATCACGACTCCTGGATTGTGAAGCATCCATATCCACCATGTATGAGCAAGAAAGAATTGATACTTCACAGTCAGAAGTAGCAAGAATAACTCCAAGATGATCAACCATTGACAAAATGAGAAAATGGAGGTGAGCCCTGCCGCAGCCATGACCAACAGCTGGCACACCCCATTTATACTTCACAAAAGTCCCACATGGATACTATTTGTGCATGTAAAATAAGCTAATTGGTCGTCTAATCTCAGGAGAGTGTCTATAACTCTCCAGTTCCCAGTGATGTGGTGTGTGGTGCACAGCCACAACACTAGGAAACCTGTCTTTAGGATTATGGTAAAATGGGCACCTCAAAGGGTGCCAGAGCCAATCTAACCCTGTGCAAGGGTATATATTGCGGTGTAGAGTAGTTGGAATCAGATAAAGAGGAACATATGGGTTTGCCCCATGGGGATCCAATAACCAAGAGGAGATCAGTGCTGGCTAGTTTGGGTGCCTTAGTCTTGAGGGAACCAAGGGGACCTAACTGTGCACTCAATCTAATAGATAATTTTATATAAAATAGGACAGCCAACGTTTATAGAGACCTCCTCAAGGAGGTCAGTGCACAGATTGTACTAGAAACCATATATTTAAAAAGGCATAAATGGACGGGGGATTCAATTTAAAGGAGGATGATAAATGAGGAAGGTTAGTCTCAAAGAATTATATTTAAACAATTTCAGGGGAATCACTGATTGGTGGAAGCGATGCTAAGCCCAAATGCACCAATAAGTGCACACTTCCATCAGGCAGGGTACTATAGCTAGTAATGAACTAAACTCAAGTTATATATTGGAGGCATGGCTGACCCAAGTTGGAAATTTTGAAAAATGAACGGGTTTAAAACCCATATTTCTAACAAATGAAATGAACTGTCATGGTTGATAAGATAAATTGTCTGTTTTAATATCAATGCTTTAACTTGAGGCTTTGCGTCACACAATTCACCTGTACCAACCTGGCATACCTTGCCTGCACCCAGTGTTGTTCCAAGGTGTGCTTTAGGTCAGGAAGATCCTGCAGCTTGACCTTTTCAGCCTTCTAACGCGCAGCCTTATTTTGGCTGTTGTTACCATCAATTATGTCATGTAAACAATACATATGTGATCCGCCATCATATATTTCACTAACCCTTTTAAGACCCAAATCTCAGCATTTATTATCTCAGTATTTACTTGTCCTGATTATCTACATACAGTGGATTGATTTCCACCAATCCATCATCATATATCTTACATACCTATTTAGGGAAAACACAAGCATTGATTGAATTACAAATTAGATTTAAATTTCTGGCAGATTAGCTCCTACCTGCTCAATGACTGGAAGGCCAGTTCTCAAGGACAAGTTCTTTTTTCATAAAACAAATTTATTAAATTGATTCCACCTAATCAGTCCCAAATATCTCTGTCTAAATTTACATTAATGATTCCTTCAGGTTTTTCCAAATATCCCTGATGAGAAAAACTCTAAAATTGCTACCAATGTTGAGACAATTGCTGAGATGCTACCAAGGTTGGACTGAACACCACAAGATTACTAACTTGGACAGTAGAGCGCCAGATTTTAGAGAGCTTGGTCTACAGTCTATTAGCAGACCTAAAGGAGGAAACTCTAGAAGATTTGGGACTTGAAAGAAAGCTGACTAACTAGAGGACTGGGTATAATTTGGTTTGCCTTCCACTGGAATAGGGAAGCATTGCAGAAATGCACACCAGAGAATCAATTAGTTTTAAATGGCCGTGGAAACCTTTTTATGCGGATCTCCAATGCTGAAAGTACAGCCTGATACTTCAGATGTTTGTAGATGATTTTAGATTATTTATGGGTCTTCTATGCTGTAAGTACACCCCAAAATTACAGCGGATTAGAGGATCTTATTAATAAAAGCGAATTTTTGTAGAAGGCTTATTATTCATTTTTGAGGTATACTGTCCTCATACAGTATACCTGTTTATTGCCAGATCAACCTGTTCAATCTCCCAGTTGCAACCAAAATTGCCTTAAGCAACTTGAAGAGTATCAAGATTTTTTTTCTACATTATACATCAATTACAATCGTATAAAAAATTGGATACACAGTATTAAAATAGGAGATTTAAGTCCAATATTAACAAAGCCAATAATAAGTTGTCATTAGAGGAGCAATAGATTAAGACTGAGCTTAAACCTTTATTCAATGCTGGCTTATTTGTGCCCTCCCATAGTCCAGGTCATTCCTAATATTACTTAAAAGGAAGAAAAAGGTGGTCACAGTATAGTGATGGACTACATGAAGCTAAATAGCCTTACAAAGAAGACAGCTATCCCATTCCATAAGTAGACGATGCTCTTGCCCAACTTTCTGACTCTAATTTCGTTTTAATGATGGAACTCACCGAGTGTTACCAGCAGATGGATTTATAACCAGAAGGCTAAGAAAAATGCATTTTTAAATGTGCATGGAAGGTATCAGATATTGGGATATCCGTAAGGATAAAATTTAATCTACTCTTCAAGAAGATTCTCTTAAGTGAATAAATCAATTGATTAAGGAGTCATTATTACACAGATCCTCAATTGTAGGATTATTCATATTCACTGGAGTGATAGCTTCTGATGTAGATGGACTACCTCCAATCTGTTATAAAAGATATTCTTGATTAGCATCCTGACAACAGTTAATGAAAGATTCTGTACAAAGAGTTCTTAGAAGTCCACCCCATTGAATAAAATCCTGCATTACTATATATATGAAGTTTTAACTAAAAAACATCACTACTTTTGTCTTACAATCTTTTCATTTACTTTTGTTAAGTGTTTTTTAACAATTACTTATTAAGAGAATATCTTACTCCAGGAATTACAGCTTTGATCAGAATTATTTTTTATTCCACAGCTGTTTGACTACTTTCCTGTTGCCTTGAGAGATATCAAACTCATCCAGTTGACTATTTTCCCGCGTCTTGAAAAAAGTGTTAGAAACAGGGTGTTGGAAATTTGGTTGACCATATTATCCATCTCGCTTGCCAATTCAAAAATTGATGGTTGTTAAAGCAACCAATTGTTTGGCAATGGTTGCTGACTAAATTATTAGTCATAAATATCAAAGGATATAATCCAATGGTTGGTTTTGATTAATATTTTGTCAGGGATGATCCCTCAAAGAAATAGTAATTAGATCCCATCATCAGATTAGGTCCTTTGGTTAATTACAACTAATAATTTAGTCAGGGATGATCCCTGACAAAATATTAATCAAAACCAACCATTGGATTATATCCTTTGATATTTATGACTAATAATTTAGTCAGCAACCATTTCTAAACAATATGTTGCTTTAACAACCGTCAATTTTTGAATTGGCAAGCGAGATGGATAATGTGAGTCAACCAAATTTCCAACACATCCCCCCACTTGACAGATT